>JAKUCV010002072.1:0-32534 GCA_028386065.3 Turnera subulata | reverse complement strand
CTCCGTGATTTCCGGTTTGCTGCCATTGAGTCTCGGTAAGCAGAACCATATTGGGTTTGTATTGGTTCTTCAGGTCTCGCAGGGTTCGGACAAAATCTTGGGAACGTGCTGTGATGCCCCTGCAGTTCCACACCAAAAGGCGAATCTTTGGCCAAGTGGGCGCTACTCCAGTTGCTCGAGGAATGCTCTGAGCTGTCATCGTAATTTGGTAATGACCGCCCTCGTTCAACGTCCGGTAGGTTGGTTCCAACTGAAGCTCCTGAAATTTTTCAGAAATAAAAAACATGGTTGAGTTAGCCGTACCATAGTAGGAAGCTCGCAGAGTTTGTTGATGATCCAGGAATTTGACTTCCTCCATAGGGGTAATAAAGAATCGGGATGAATAGATTTCATCTACAAAGACAAGGCGAGGAATTCTTCCTAGCTCCTCTGGCAATGGCCCCTGTGGCTCATTCACGATACTAAAGGACAACCGATTTCTCCTTCCTACGTTTGCACCTTCAACGAAAAAGACGGAGGAAGGGGCAGGCATTTTCTCTTTACTTTTGATTTTTTTTTAAATCTCTCTTTCTTTGAAGTTGGCTTCTAATTTTCTGTCTACTGAGCTTCATCCCTGCCCTTCTTATAGAATCAAAGCTGAAATGTTCCAAGGGGCGACCCCTACCACATTTGCCAGAGCTTAAGAAATACTTCGACAAATAGAAACGCCAATTTCATTATTACTAACTGCCAATTTCTCAACTAATCAAGAATTTGCTTTGTTGAAAATCCGAGCCTAAAATTGCATTATTGAATTGTCACGCGACTTACTGTCTATTTAGCTAGCTATCGGAGGCTATCAAAGTCCAACCGACAAGACACTTTCTCGAGCCCGGTGCACTGACGACAAGAGGAAAATGTCTCTTAGTGGCAGAGGGATACTTACCATCTCTTGAAATTGTCACAACATCTTTCATCTTCATAACTCGTGTATTATCCATTGCTAATTTGAGCACCCGAGGCTCTACTAAATCTGTTTTGTAGGGACAGCTCGATTCGGACGACAAGCACAGTTGAACAAGTAGCAGCATGACAGGGGAAATTGGAAGAACCACCAAATTGGACCAACCATGTCACACTCATACAACATCGATGTTATGTATTGGAACATCGATGTTCAGTAAGTTTATTTTTACTCCATAATTTTCCAACATCGATGTTCAAATCCCCGACATCGATGTTCATTCTTTTGTTCTTCCGAAGTTTCCCCCAGAGGGCATGCCACATCGATGCTCTCATAATGAACATCGATGTTTGATTTCTTTCTCCATTTTCCCACACGGACCCGAGAGCATATAACATCGATGTTCTCGTTCTGGACATCGCTGTTCAACCATATTCCCTATCTCAACATTCGGACCTGAGAGCAAATAACATCGACGTTCACATCATGGACATCGATGTTCAGGATCCATTTTTAAAAAACAAAGAGCCGTTAGCTACTTCCAGAATCAACCGACCAGTACAGAACATCGATGTTCCCATCTTGGACATCGATGTTCCGCTGCCGATTTTCAAAAAAATAGCCGTTGGGAGATTTCTGACCGTTGTTCACTATGGCTGTTACTAGCCGTTATAGCTCCCAACAGCTATTTTTTGCTGCACCTTCTATATATTGCTCCATATTTCAATCCTTCTCCTCACTTTATCCAAGTCTTCCTCTTGCCTTCTCTACTCCCTATCCTTCCTATCTTCACCTTATACTCCTTACTTCCACACTCCAATCATGGGCAGACAAGGCAAAACACCCGTGAGACAACCAACCAAACGAGGCGGTCCTTCTACTTCTTCTTCTAAAATACCTTTGGATGATCAATCCGCTGTTTGGTTCACCTCACGTGCACAACTCACTCTCTATCAATCCCTCTTTCATACTCGTCAGATTTTTCCTCCCCGGTATCTTCCGGTCTCCTATCCGAGGGAGAAGCACTACACAAGGCTTGAAGAGCACCTTCGAGCATCCGGATTGTGGGATTTCGTCACCAACCGAAGCAATCAATATAGTGCCGATTTTACCAAAGCCTTCTACACCACCCTCAATCGCGATGGTGACGTGTTGACAGCTCAAGTGAATGGCACTTCTATCTCTTTGACTCTCGAGCAATTCGGGGCTGCTTCCGGCTTACCATTTCAGGGTGAGGATATTGCTTCTTATGGCGGTCCTCATTTCATCACGACCCATGAAACTCCTCTTTTGCAAGAGCTCGGTTTCACGGAGGTTGTCCGTACCGCCCATTCTAAAAGACCAACAATTCACTCTCTTCCTCCGGAGAATCGTGTTCTGTTTTATCTCATCACCCGGGTGATCAAGCCACGCCCCGGTAATCATACCGTCCTATCCATTGAGGATGTGAAGATACTCCATGCCATTATCCATCATGCTCCAATTAATTGGGCACGTTTTGTGCTTATGCACATGACCGATTATCCGTCTCAATCCACCCATCATCCTTTGCCCTATCCCATCTTGGTTTTGGACATTCTCCTACAAGCCGGCATTGATGCTCGGGAAGGTCCCCAAGTCGCTCACACCAAGACGTGGGCCATTAGTGACGACACCTTCCGAACTGGTCGCCCCGAGCAAGCCCCCAAAATTCCCTCGGGTGAGAGTTCCGCAGCACCAACTCGTCCCGAGCAAGCTCCTCAAGCTTCTATCGTCACTCTTGAATCAATTGCAGCTTCTCTTACCCATCTTCAAAGGAGTGTTAATAGCATGGGACGGTCCATTGATCGCATTGACTTTGAAGTTCAACGCCAAGGGCACGCTCTTCGGTCCTACTTCGATCGAGTCCACTATCAACCTCCACCCTATCATACAACCTTTCAAGGCTATGATTTTGGCGCTGAGGGAGACGATGATGATGAGCCATATGATCCTACTGTGGCCAGTGATCCTATGGACATGGACGCGGCAAATGAAGAAGAAGACATTGCTGCCAACGATGAAGAAGAGGACGATCCTGATGATGGGAACTAACACCTCAATTTCTGTTTCTTTTTTCTTGTGTTATCTTTCATGTTCTTTCTTTTGAATAAAAACTTGTTTTTGTCTTTTCAATTTCTTTTTGCTAATGCCAAAAGGGGGAAAACAACTTAATATGTATGTGCACACCAAGTTCACAAAATTCAACTTAAAATGGCATCATGGCTAAAACATAGGGGGAACTAATAAGCACATACTTCAACTTGTTTGTCATTATCAAAAAGGGGGAAATTGTTGAAAATAATGTTTTGCTAACATCTCTTTATCTCATTCAGGTTTTGATAATGACAAATCAACCTTGTATTAAGATGATCATTATTATGGACCAAAAAGAAATAATCAAGACCAAGCCTTATGACATTAAAGAGTTCAAGAATGGATGAGAATGGATGTGACAAGATCAAGCAAGAAGAAAAAGATAAGTTAGGAACTCAATCTTGTACAAGGTTAAACTTTCAATGTCTCTAAGTTATTGGCTCAAACAAAATCATTTTTACTCATGCATCAATTTGATTTTATTTCAATCATATTTATGTCTTCCGAGCCATGAACATCGATGTTCCAATATTGAACATCGATGTCCTGCATTGAAACCAAGCTTTCGAGAAGGTTTCTAAGCCTTGAACATCGATGTCCAATATTTGAACATCGATGTCCTGCACTAAAATAATTTTTCCAAAAGTAGGCAGTAGTTTATAACATCGATGTTCCATTATCTGAACATCGATGTCCTCATGACCGTTACGCTTTAAAATGGCCTTGAAGAGTTTGAACATCGATGTCCTTGTTCATAACATCGATGTCCTGTTGATTCTGGTTTTAAGATTGTTTTGGGAATGTCCAAAACATCGATGTTCAACTAAGGAACATCGATGTTATTTGGTCTCGGGACTTGGACAATGTTTTGGCCAACATCGATGTCCATTTTCAGAACATCGATGTCCTAGTGACCGTTAGCCCAATAATTCATATTCACTGGCCAGGACATCGATGTCCACATTTACAACATCGATGTCCATATGACCGTTGGACAAGAAAATGCATATTCAAGGCCAGAACATCGATGTCCTAAATTGGAACATCGATGTTCAGCCGGCAAGAGGAGACATACTTTTTCAGCTTTCCACAATTTTGTCTAAAGGTATCTTGGATTGGTTTCACAACGGTTATACATGTTTTTAGACCTATAAATTGAGCATTTTTGGCTATGAATTAATTTTCAACATTTTCAAGCATTCATTGTTATACACATATATCATTTTTGAGCCAATATCATTGAGAATTGAGAGTTCCCTTATAGAGCTTACTTTGTGTACTCATACCTACTCTTGAATAGAGTTTTTACTTTGAGTGACTCAATTGTAATCACACATCTTGAGGGAGGATTATTCCCTTGTAGTGAATTCATAGGAAGAGGGTCCTCTTTCTGTGGGAAAAGTCTTGAAGTGTTGAATCTTCAAGCAGGAGTTGTAAACAGTTTGTTAAGCACCCGGAAGCTTGACGGTGATAGTGGAATCTTCGAGAGAGTCTCTCGGAGGACTGGATTAGCCACACGGGTTATGTGTGTGTGAACCAGTATAAATCGGTTTGCCTTTCTCTCCTTTTTAATTCCGCAATTATTATTGTTTAAAGCTTTAATTAGTTCTTAATCGCTAATTCACCCCCCCCCCCCTCTTAGCTTGTTTGGGCTTACAAGATTAACCCATGTGTGCAGAGATGTTTCGCTTTCATACAATAGCGAGGTATTTCTTGCACGGTTGATTGTGATGAATATGGGAGGTTTTGATATCATCTTGGGGATGGATTGGTTGTCCAAGTACAGTGCCATGGTGAACTGTCGCACCAAGGAAGTGCTGTTGACTTCCGAAGCTGGACATAAGATCTTGTTGACAGGTATTGGGAGAGCTGCTGCTACATGTAGTATCTCTGCTCACCAGGATGTTGGGATGAAGCCATTGGATCCAGATGCTTTGTTGACTCATGCCAAGGGTGAAGAAGTTCAGACTCCAGTTCTGGGGGACATCATAGTTGTGAGGGAGTTTCCAGATGTGTTCCCAGAGGACCTGCCAGGATTGCCACCTGACAGGGAAGTCGAGTATACCATCGATTTGATGCCAGGAGTGACACCTATCTCAATGGCACCATATTGGATGGCACCGACAGAACTCCAGGAGTTGAAGAAGCAGTTGGATGAGCTGCTTGAGAAGGGTTTCATCAGACCCAGTACATCACCTTGGGGATCACCAGTCCTCTTTGTGAAGAAGAAAGATGGCAGTTTGCGGATGTGTGTGGACTACCGACAGCTGAACAAGGTGACAGTGAAGAACAAGTACCCGCTTCCCAGGATTGATGATCTCTTTGATCAACTACAGGGAGCTACAGTGTTTTCTAAGATTGATCTTTGATCTGGCTACCATCAGGTCAGGATTGCAGAGAAGGACATACCAAAGACGGCCTTCTGTACTCGGTATGGGCATTTTGAGTTCACAGTGGTTCCTTTCGGTTTGACCAATGCACCTGCAGTTTTCATGTGCTTGATGCACTTGGTCTTGAATGAGTTCTTGGATAAGTTCGTAGTAGTCTTCATCGACGACATCTTGATCTATTCCAAGAGCAGGGAAGAACATGAGGAGCACCTGAGGGTAGTACTACAGAGGCTGCGAGAGAAGGAGTTGTATGCTAAGTTCAGCAAGTGTGAGTTCTGGCTTGAGGAAGTTGCATTCCTTGGACATGTTGTATCCGGGGATGGGATTAAGGTTGACCCTGCTAAAGTGAAGGCTGTTTTGGAGTGGGAGCCGCCCAAAACGGTACCTGAAGTCAGGAGTTTTCTTGGCCTTGCAGGATATTACCAGAGATTCATTGAGGGTTTTTCCTTGATAGCCAGTCCCATGACCAAGCTATTAAGGAAAGATCAAGTCTTTGTATGGAGTGATGCCTGCCAGCAGAGTTTTGATGAACTGAAGAAGAAGTTGACAACAGCACCAGTCTTGATAGTACCTAAGCCAGGAGTGGAGTATGTGCTGTTTTGTGATGCTTCAGGCCTTGGTTTGGGAGCAGTTCTGATGCAAGAAGGCCGAGTGATTGCCTATGCTTCGAGGCAGTTGAGGCCACATGAGAAGAACTACCCGACACATGATCTGGAGATGGCCGCAGTGATCCTTGCTTTGAAGATTTGGCGACATTATCTGTTTGGAGAGAGATGCCGGATCTTCACAGATCATAAGAGTCTCAAGTACATCATGACTCAGAAGGAACTTAACCTACGACAACGACGTTGGGTTGAGTTGCTGAATGATTATGATTGTACTATTGAGTATCACCCTGGAAGAGCTAATGTTGTAGCAGATGCTTTGAGCCGGAGACAGCCAGGAGATGCTTCCACGACTTACTCGATGTCCTCACTCATCGAGTTAAGGAAGATGGGAGTTGATTTGTCAGTGGATGAGACAGGGGCCTTGCTGACTCATATTGAAGTCAAGTCTAACCTGAGAGGCTGGATTGTGGAACTACAAGATGGAGATCCTGACTTGATCAAACTGAAGGAAGCAGTTCGTAGTGGGAAGGAAGATAAGTTTCGCATAGGTGAGGATAGTGCCTTGATGCTGGGGAAACGTTTATGTGTACCCAGTGTTGGTGACCTACGCAGTCGGATTCTGGAAGAGGGACATATGACGCCGTATGCTATGCACCCTGGAAGCACCAAGATGTACTAGACTTTGAGGAGTCATTTCTGGTGGCCACGTATGAAGAAGGATGTAGCCGAGTATGTGGCTAAATGCATCACTTGTCAGCAAGTGAAAGCCGAGCATCAGGCTCCAGCAGGGAAGATGAGATCTTTGCCAGTGCTAGAGTGGAAGTGGGAGATGATTACCATGGATTTTGTGGTTGGATTACCGTTGACCCGGAGACAGCATGATGCCATCTGGGTTATCGTTGATCGACTTACAAAATCAGCTCATTTTCTTCCCATTCGTCAGACAGATACTTTGGATAAGTTGGCGAAACTGTATGTTGCAGAGATTGTGAGACTACATGGGATTCCTAAGTCCATAGTCTCAGACAGAGATCCGAGATTCACATCACGGTTCTGGAAGAGTCTGCAAGCAGCTTTGGGGACGAAGCTGAGTTTCAGTACTGCTTTTCATCCTCAGACCGACGGACAGTCAGAGAGGACTATCCAGACGCTGGAGGACATGTTGAGGGCTTGTGCTCTTAATTTCAGTGGAAGTTGGGATCAGTATTTGTCCCTAGCAGAGTTTGCCTACAACAACAGTTTTCATTCCAGCATCGGCATGCCACCGTTTGAAGCTCTTTACGGAAGGAAATGCCGAAGTCCAGTATGTTGGGATGAAGAAGGTCTCCGTTTGACTGTGGGACCAGATTTGGTAAAGCAAACTGTTGATAAGATTCAGATAGTTAAGCAGAGTATGAGAGCAGCACAGGACCGACAGAAGAGTTATGCTGATAAGCATCGCCGGGAGATGGAGTACCAAGTGGGAGAACGAGTTTTCCTCCGAGTTGCACCGTGGAAGGGTGTTATCAGATTCGGGAAAAGAGGGAAGCTGAGTCCCAGGTACATTGGACCCTATGAGATTGTGGAAAGGGTCGGACCCTTGGCATACAGACTATCCTTACCAGAGGAGTTGTCACGGATTCATGATGTGTTCCATGTTTCCATGCTGAGGAGGTACAGATCTGATCCGAGTCATGTGGTTACCACCGCAGATGTTGAGGTCGCAGAAGATCTTACATATACGGAGATGCCGGAGCAGATTCTTGCCAGAGAGGCCAGACAGTTGAGGAGCCGAGTCATTCCCATGGTAAAGGTCAAGTGGAGCAAGCACTCTGCGAATGAGTCTACATGGGAAGTTGAGGAGCACATGCGTTCCCAGTATCCGCATCTCTTCACCGGTTCGGAGTGAATTTCGGGGACGAAATTCTTTTAAGGGGGGTAGACTGTAACAGCCCGGGTAAAAATTTACATTTTACCGGGACTGTAAAAACACTTTGTACAGTAATTTCCCATATAAAAATAATCATGTGTAATTATTTCAGGGTAATTTACGTTCGAATTCCGAAACCGAGCACTGTCCCACGCTCGGGATTTTTTTTTACGGATTTTCCGGACCAAGATGGAATTTTTCGGGTCCAGGAATGTCAAGTCAAGGGGGGTACATCAATTATTTTCTGGTCCGGACAGAACCCGGCTCACATGCTGCACAGTGAGGGGGCTGCAGCCGCCATTCACTGTGAGGCATGTGAATGGCCAGTATTCTGCATGATTGGGTTTCACTGTGTTCTTCATTATTTAATTCTCTTCCTCCCAGTATCACCAATAACACCTGCAACCAGAACCCCCATCTACTGCAAACACCCTCTGCAACTCTGCAAAGACCCTCTGCAAATCCAGGAAACCTTCATCACTTGCAAAAGAAAAAAAAAAAAAAAAAACAAAACACACACACACACACAACAAGCAAAACGTCACCGTTTTGCAACAACCCACCAACCCGTCACCTTCCTCCCACCCTCGCTACTGTTCACGGGAAGGGGTGCCGAGCCACAACTCGCTTCACCACCCTCACAGTTGACCTCCCCTCGTCGTCGCCAACTCGCCGCGACCACCGCCGCCCGACCCCGTCTCCTGACGCGCCGCCAGCAACCGAGGACCCGACGGCCGCCTCGCTAGGATCCGGCGCCACTGCTTCCTTCCTTGCCGACGACAGCCTGCAGCCGCGTCCAACAGACGAGTGCCTCCAGCCGTCGCCTTCCCGAGCTCGTCGCCGCGCGCCATCCCGTGTCCTGCCTCGCCGCGCCGTCACGCCGCCTGCGAGGTGAGTCGCAGACCCGTGGGCTAAGGATTCGGGTGGGTTCGACCCGCTTCAGGGCTACCGGGTCGCGTCAATCCAGGCCGTTGACCGGGCCTTGGATGGGCTTGACCTGGGCCCAACCCTTGTTGAAGATGGGTATTGGACAGCTGGGCTTGGAGTTTGGGTCTGGGCCTGGCGTGGGCTTGCAGCTCATGCCTGGTCTGGGCTCTGCGACCGGGCCTGGTTGATCTGCTGGGCTGAATTCCATGGATTGGGCTGTTAATTGGGCCCAGTCCGATTTAAATAAATAATAAATGCTAATGATTAATTAAATCCGGAAAAGAAAAAAAAAACTATAATTCTGGAGGAAAATATAATAGTGGGAATAATACTTTGGGGATTAAGGAAAATGATGATATGGAGGAAAAATAAAAATAAATAACGGTAATAAATAAATTTTGGAAAGTACATACTTGTAGGAATAAATTGGAAGGGGTATTGTCAAGTAGGTATTGTACCGGAATAATATCCGGAAGTAAGCATAGGTATAAGAATAGTATTATTTGACGTTTATGAATAAACGGTGAATTGTGACGGGAATAGGAAATAACCCGGGGAAGTAACCGAGACGAGTCAGTATTTAATTTTCGTAGATACAGTAGTAGCATGACATTGCATACCACTTATATGTGCATATTATTTGTTGATATAGGAGTTGATACTGAGCTGATACCGGAGGAGCCGGATTTGGAGTCAGTTGGACAGTACCAGACTTGATATCGGCTAAGGTGAGGATAGATAAACCCTGATATGTGCCCGTAATGCTGTGCTTGTTCCTTAGTTGTCTGTGTAATCTGTTGCTAGATTGATCTGCTAGAATAATTGCTGATTGTTACATGATTGTTGTGGAATTGTTGATGCTGCTGTAGAAATGTGTTAGTTTTGTATATGCTGTGACGGAAATTTTGTTGGACTGTTTAGTGTGAAAGATTGGTGATTGTTGATTAAGTGAAATTTGGATTAATCTGAGATAATAGAGATTGAGGAAAATGATGAAAGAGTAATGGATTGAACTGAAAAATTGAGTTGATGATAAATTTGTCACTTGGAAAGTAGTGGTACGACTAGATGGTTAGAGACTAGTTCTGTGGTGTCATGGCCAGAGGGTTAGTTGGTTGGGGTGTTGACCCCGGATTTGTGATATTGGGATGTTGATCCCGGATTTGTGATATTGGGATGTTGATCCCGGATTTGAGATATTGGGATGTTGATCCCGGATTTGTGATATGGGATGTTGATCCCGGATTGTGGTGGGGCCTGGCACCCAGAATTAGTTATTAACCAGGTACGACCCTAGCTTGTCCAGTGACGGGGCCCGGAAGATAAAATTGGTAATAAAAATAATTAAGCATTCTTTTGGACTTGGTATAGTTGTTATGGTAATTTTCTTATGTTGTGATTGTTTGAGTTTTTTGTTATGATTGTTGTGTTTACTTCGAAAGTATTATGGTTGAATATATCTCTGTTTATCTTTCGTCGGTGAGCACTTCGGACTCACCCCTCGCCTGCGGGGTTTCATCCCGTAGGTTTGGTTGATCGTAGTTCAGGTACGATGTTCGTTGGCTACTGCTTACTTCTCCACCTGACCCGGATCCATACACCGCTGCATCTGCATTTTAGTCTTCCGCTGCTTGTCTTTCTATTGTGAAATTGTTGTTGCTGCTGTATTATATTTGATGTTGATTAGACTGGAGTGTTGGCTTGAATAATGGTCCCCGAGATCGGGTGACGAATATTGTATTTGTGGTTTGCGTGTATTGTATTTTATTTTGTATGTACTGTCTGCTGCTGTAGTAAGAACAGTTCTGGCACGTGTTTACCCTGTACGGTAAATACGGGTCGGGGCACTTCATGAGCACATCACAATCCATTACCCTAATGAATAAATCAATAAAAAAATTTAGGATATAATACATTATATAATTTTGCATTATAATTAGTAAACAAGTAGCTCTTTGTTAGCCTATTAATTAACTTATCTAATTTCTAAAGTACATGCATTTACATTGTATTATAAAACTTCAGCATTCATTTATTGTCGGCATTTGGTAAGGAAGCGAAGAGTCTATGATAATTTCGACAAAAAGGGAAGAGTCCATGATAATTTTGCGAACACATACATATATATAGATGTTGTCTATGCGAATTTGTTTGAATTACAAAACAAATGGAAAACAAAGTTGTTGTTGGAGGAGAACACAAAAACGACAAGGAAAAAAAGGAAAGAAAAGAAATTGCAACTTCCTCTTTCTAGGTAGGAGCTAGAATTTCTTGGCATACTTTTCGCTTAAGTTTACCTATTTTTTGAGTTACTCATCTCCTCTTCCTTCTCTATTCTTGTTATTGTTTTCATTTATGTTTTTTTAACAAAAAGTGGAAATTTTGTAATAAAAAGTTTAATTGATTGGTTTTCAAGGTGTGGGCTCATGGCACCTGACATGGGTACTAGCAAGAAACGCGCTCCTTGTAAATTGTAATAGCAACCCCTTATTTCTTGTTCTTTTTTTTGGGGTCATAAGTGTAAGTGTAACAACATAATTGCAGGAGACTTTCACTAGATTGTTTTCAATTTCAAAAAGAAAAAAATAGAAGGTTGTGGTTGTTGCTGGATTTTATTTGTGGTGGTCGGCGTGGACAACATTGGTGGTTCAGTTTGGGAATTTCGTTCTTTTGAGTTTTCTTTTTTTAAATTAGGAAATTGTTTGTCAATTTGTTAAATGGAAAATTGAATTGAAAAAAATGAGAAAAATTGGTTATTTGGAAAAAATAGGTTTTGCATTTTGTCAACTTCTGATTTATTACAGTTCAATTGATTGGTCATAGATGGTACGTGTAACGACCCGGGTAAAATTTTTGTGATTTTTACCAAGCTGTTTTGACTTTTACGGTGGTTAATAAAATTTTATCGCGGTTAATTAAAAATTTTATCAAACAGAGTCAATTTTCAATATTTTCACTATTATTTTTACTACTCTCAAAACTATTACTATTGTTATTATTATTATCGTTGCCATTATTTTTTTTATTTTTCTAACAAACATTAATAGTGATATTATTATTTCGATATGGTATTTTTGTTGCATAATTTACTAATTATAATTTTTAAAAAAAATTAATCTTGTATTTCCATGATATTTAATAAGTTAATCTTTGGAATTTGCTTTGAATTTTGTAAAGGAATAATTTTTAAATCATGTTTATGTTTTTCGAAGACTGATTAAAATGTTAAACACAAGGTTTAATAACGATACGCGTTTTGTAACAGCCCGGGTAAAATTTTTGATTTTTGCCGGGACTGTAGAAGTCTTTTTACCGTGATTTACTGTTGAATTAATCTTGGGTAATTAATTCAAGGTAAATCGGGAGTCGTTTTTCGAAACCGAGGGTTTTCCCGCGCTCGTGATTTTTCCGTGGATTTTTCGGAACCAAGTTGGTATTTTTCGGGTTTCGAAATTTCTCGGAAAATCACACCGGAAAATAACTAAGGGGGTATCAGTTATTTTCTTGAAACGCCCCGACCCGAATTTACCGTACACAGTAAACACGAGCCGGAACTGTGACAACCCAATCAAATAAACCCAAGCATACAGTGTGAACCACAATAACTCGGGCTCGACAGCCCATAATAATAAACATCAATAATAATAAAACCGGCCCAATGGCCCAATAACAGAAAAACTATGCACAGCGGAAGACTTTAAATAACAAACACTGTATGCGACACATGCAACCTATGGATCCAAGCCCATCCAAGGGAAACGCTGCAGCCTGTCTGGAATGCACCAATCCTGTACATGAAACAACTCATCCTACGGGATGAAAGCCTGCAGGTGAGGGGTGAGTCCGAAGTGCTCACGACAATGGAAAGACGATCAATATGGACACTAAAAATTACTCAAGTCCAAAACAACAGTCAAACCAAAAGACTCGACCCAAAGTCGAAAAGATTCATTAAAAATCCAATTATCCAATTTTATCTTTTCCGGGCCCCGTCACGGATAAGCTAGGGTCGTACCAGGTTATCAACCTGTTCCTGGTGCCAGATCAAAAAGAACCCAGGGATAGACATCCCAAAAATAACAAACTCAGGGATCAACATCCCAATCAAACCGGCATCAACATGCCCATCACAAGTAACCCAGATCATGGCACCACAAAACAGTCACAAACTATCCGGTCGTACCTCTACTTACCACGTGACAATTATATTACCGTCATCAAAAACCAAACTCAGGGATCGACATCCCTAACCAAAATACCAAGGATCGACATCCTTGTCACTATTCATTAATTATACCATTACTCTTAATCCGAAAAAAAAACACAGAAAATCAACACGGGATAAACATCCCAAAAATACCCAACAAGACTCCGGGATTAACATCCCGAACCAAAACACAGCAAAAGCACATTTGACAATGCACAATCATCAAAACATGATAACCGAGTAATATAGGCACATATTGAAGGAAATCCATCCTCACCTTGGCCGATTACTCAACTCCGGAACTATGACCGGTCCGACGCCGGTTCCTCGGGAAACTGCCCGATATCCAAACCTATACAATAAATCAACATACACTCACATAAATGCACATATTCGGTATGCAATGATGCCCATACTACGAAATACACCCATCCCGATTCTTATCCTTTATTATTTCCATTTATCGAAAATATTTAACGTACGTATTTCCGAATATAATTTCGGTACCATACTCTAATTAAAACTCTTTTTCAAAATAATTTCATAAAATAATTATAATCTCCCAAAATAATATTCATCATAATTTTTCCAGAAAATAACAACCTATTTATAATTTCCAGAAAATATATATATAGTATTTATCTTTTCTAAATATATATAGTAATAATATTTTTCAACACAAAATATAATTAAATTTAATTTACAAAATACATATTTATATACATATACCAAAATTATAATTTTCCAGACGAAAATAATATACATATTAATTTTCCAGAAATTAATTTCATGATATATATATTTTCCAAACTAACCATAATAATAATTTACAAACAAAACATAATTATCTTAATTTGAGGAATCGAAGTATATATATTTATTCCTAAACCCCAACCAGAATATTGCATACAATTTTCCAAAATAATATTCCTATTTTTTTTCCAGAAATTAATTAGCAGAAATTAATTATGTAAGCATTTATATATATATATATATGTTATTAAAATAAAAAAAAAGGAAATCCGGATCACACCCCAGGAAGGGCGCGACCCGGACGCGAAAACGGGCGGAACCCGACCTTACCAGCGGGTCGAGCGGCTGACGACAACAGCGACGGCTCGACGGAGCGCGAGGGAGGGCAGCGCGAGGTCGGCTTGAGGTGGCGACTCCAACGGTGGTGATAGCTGGGCGCGGCGGCGACGGCAGCTACGCAGGAGCGGAGGAAAAGCGGATCCACGGGGAATCCGGCGGGTCAACGGCGCTGCAGTGCGCGTCCGGCGACGGATGGCGACGGGGGAGACGTGGTTCGGCTCGCGACGGCGAGAGGAAGGCCTTGGTGGCGGCGGTGCGGCGTACGACGGCGCGGAACTCCGTCGCGTGCACAGTGGAGGGCAGGCTGACGGTGAACAGTTCACCGGACTTTTTTCTCCTCTTTTTCTTGCATTTTCTTTACTTTCTTTTCTTTTTCTTGATTTTTTTTCTGATTTTCTTTTATTTTCTTTTCTCTCTTTTTTCTAGTTTTCTGTGTTTATATTTTTTTTCTCCTTCTTCATTTTTTTTCTTTTCTCTCTTCTTCTTTTTTTTCTGATTTTTCTCTGTTTTTTTTTCTTCTTTTTCTTTTTCTTTTTTTTTTCCTCTTTTTCTTTTTCCTCTCCTTTTCTCTCTTTTCTCTCTTTTTTTTTTTCTTCTCTTCCTCTGCTCTCTCACCGGCAGCCTTCCATTTATAAACTGTAAAACACTATTGAACATGTGATTTTCCAATAATTCAATTCGTCCGCATTACGGGCGAGTCCGATCCGGACCAGAAAATAACAGATACCTCCTTAGTTATTTTCCGGTGTGATTTTCCGAAAAATTCCGAAACCCGAAAAATACCTACTTAGTTCCGAAAAATCAACGGGAAAATCACGAGTGCGGGAAAACCCTCGGTTTCGAAAAAAGACTCCCGATTTACCTTGAACTAATTACCCAAGATTAATTCAACAGTAAATCACGGTAAATAGACTTTTACAGTCCGGTAAAAATCCAAAATTTTTACCCGGGCTGTTACATTTCTGGTCCGGACCGGACTCGCCCGTAATACAGCCTGAGTTCACAAGTTTAACAGTAAAATTTCAGTTTATAAAAGAAGCAGACCGGAGAAGGAGAGGAAGAGAGGAAGAGAGAAAGAGAACGAAAAAGAGAGAAGAAGAAAAAGAGAGAAAAGAAGAAAAAAAAAGAAGAAAAAAAAAACAAACACAGAAAACTGAAAAAAAAAAAGAAGAGAGAAAACAAAAGAAAAGGAAAAAAAAAAGAAAGAAACAGGAAATAAAAAAAAAGGAAGAAAAATAGAGAGAAAAGAAAAGAAAATACAGAAAATAAGGAAAAGAAAGAAAAAAAAGAGATGAAAGGCACTGTTCACCGTCACCCCCAGGCGCCTCGTTACTGTGCACAGGAGGACGACCGGCGCCGAGTCTCGTGCCACCGACCTCAGCAGCGTGCTCGCAGGGCCGTCGCGAGCTCAGCCCCGCTGTCGCCGTCGAGTTCCGTCGCCGTAGCCGCCGTGACGCGCCGACGACCCACGAGCAGACCCGTGGATCTGCCTCTCCTCCGCCCTGCTCAGCCACCGCGCCGCCTCGCGCCGAGGTTGCACCGCCCCTGGAGTCGCCTCAGCGTGCCGACCTCGCGCCAGCGTCTTCCTCGCGCTCGCCTTCCTTCTCCCGCCGTCACGCTGCGTCAACCCGAGGTTTGGATATCGGGCAGTTTCTCGAGAAGCCGGCGTCGGACCGGTCATAGTTTCTGGAGTTGAGTAATCGGCCAAGGTGAGGATGGATTTCCTTCAATATGTGCCAATATTACTCGGTTATCGTGTTAGTTGATTATTGCACTGTTGGTTGCATTTGTTGTGATTGTTGTCGGGATGTTTATCCCAATATTTGGTTTGGGTATTTTGGGATGTTTATTCCCGTGTTGATTTTCTGTGTCTTTTGGAATAAGTATAATGGATTAATTAATAAGTTGTGAAAGGATGTCGATCCTTGATTTTAGATAGGGATGTCTATCCCAGTATCCTGGTTAGGGATGTCGATCCCTACGATTTGATTTTGGTGACGATAATATAATTGTCACGTGGTAAGTAGTGGTACGACTCGATGGTTTAAGACTGTTTCGTGGTGGCCTTGACCTGGGTTACTTGATAAGCATGTCTATGCTTGGGATGTCTATCCCGTGATTATTTTTGGGATGTCTATCCCTGGTGGGATGTCGATCCCTGGGTTCTCTGATTTGGTCTGGCACCCGGAATGTGTTGATAACCAGGGCTGACCTCTAGCTTATCCGTGACGGGGCCCGGAAAAGATAAAATTGGATAATTGGATTTTATTTGAGTCTTTTCGGTCTTGGACCGGTTTTGGGTCTTTTCCCTGTTTTGACTATTATGCTTAGACCTTGAGTATTTATAGTGTTCATATTGATGGTCTATCTTTCGTCGGTGAGCACTTCGGACTCACCCCTCACCTGCGGGCTTTCATCCCGTAGGATGAGTTATTTGTTGTACAGGCTTGGTGCATTCCAGACAGACTGCAGCGTTATCCCTTGGACAGGGCTTGGATCCATAGTTTGCATCTATGTCGTATACAGTGTTTATGTGAGTTTTATAAGTCTTCTGCTGTGCATGTTTTTACTATTATTGGGCCATTGGGCCGGTTTTGATATTTGTGATGTTTTCCTATTATGGGCTGTTGAGCCTAGTTATCTATTGTTTACACTGTATGCTGGTCTTTATTTGGTTGGGTCGTCATGGTTCCGGCACGTGTTTACTGTGTACGGTAAATACGGGTCGGGGCGTCTCATTTTGGTAGCGGAGCGGGCGTTAGGTCTTGTTGGGAAGTCTATGTGTGTTGTTGTCTTGTTTGCATAGTTCGCTCCAGTTGTTTAATATTATATATCATTCAGTTAGTGCATTATGGATCCAGTCAAGGGACGTCAGCTGTCGCAGAACATACACATATGAGGTAATGATGCCATGTATAAGCGAAAATATAAATATTATTGATAATACTAATATTTGAGATACAAACAGAAATATTACATTGATTTTTGATATTTTATAAAAATAAAGAAAAATACATTTAACGATTCGGAACGATGTTGACACGGAAGCTGTTTGGATCGTTGTTGATGTTGATCGTGACCCTATCGCTCCACGAGAACCACATGCCGCCTCTTTCGTTCTGGCCAGGAATCTCGAACCGGTTAGCTTGAGGGAATCGGAGTGGGATGAGACCGTGATCGTCCCGTGGTTGCCATTGCGTCTCCGTCAGAAGGACCATGTTTGGCTTGTACTGGTTCTTCAAGTCCCTCAGGGTTCGCGAGAACTCCTGGGCATGCCTTGCAACTCCTCTGCAGTTCCACACCAGCAGTCGTGCCTTTGGCCAGGTTGGAGGTAACCGAGTCATTCTGGGTATGCTCTGGGCTGTCATCGAGAGCTGGTAGTAGGCACCTTGCTCCACAGTTTGGCAAGTGGACTCCAGGTTGAACTCCTGTAGCCTTTCGGAGATGAAGAACATCATGGAGTTTGCCGATCCGTAGTATGAGGTCCTCAGTGTTCCATGGTCCTCTAGGAAGAACACCTCTTCCATGGGAGTG
Organism: Turnera subulata; assembly: GCA_028386065.3. Lineage (NCBI taxonomy): Eukaryota > Viridiplantae > Streptophyta > Magnoliopsida > Malpighiales > Passifloraceae > Turnera > Turnera subulata. The sequence goes on along the minus strand of JAKUCV010002072.1, from coordinate 14,809 downwards.
ATGAAGAATCTTGAGGAGGAGAGCTCGTCGACGAAGACCAGACGAGGCATTCTGCCGAGCTCGTTTGGAAGCTCCTCTAGACGCTCGTTGACCATGCTGTATGCCAGACGGTTTCTAATGCCAAGATTGGCACCTTCGACGAAGAAGACTGATGAGGGAGCAGACATCGTATTTTGGAAGCGGGTATTTTGTTTTTCTCAGTGTTTGGGTTTTGTTTTCTTTCTGAGCGTTTTGCTGCTTTAAAATGCTTTGATGATTTACACATCACTGCTCCGTTTCTTTTATACTCTTATGGGGAGCGTGATTACCGTTTTTTATTTTCAAGATTTTGCTTTTTGAATTTTACCGTTGCTTTCATTTATTGCTTTGATACTTTACGCGTTTTTCGGACTATTGTGCCAGAGTTTTTCAGCCTTTTTCCATCTCTTGATTTTCTTTTGCTCTGGCTACCTTGTCTTTTCTTTTCATGGTTTTTGTATATTTTTCTGCACCTTTTATCACATGCATCCGTGACCGTTGAGGCTAGACGGATGGGACCATATCTCGAGTAGAGCGCATGTGCGACAAGTTTACAGCTATTCGGACATCATGGAGAGATACGAGACGAGACAGACGTTTTTGGCTCATGCGGAATTTATGAACAAGTGAGTATCGTGTCTTTCGAGGGACACAGGACGTTCCCGTGATCATCGCCTTGCCAGTTAACGGATATCTTCTTCACGAGGTTAACCGACGTCACCGTTAGCTGTACGTGTCACGTTTCTTGGTTCGAGGGTGTTTTCGTCTGATACGAGCACCGATCATGAAACATATTTTGTTTTAATTTCTTTTCGTTTTGATTTTGTTAAACGAATTTTTTTTAATTTCCTTATATTTGATTTTATATTCCTATAGTTGATCTTTATTTTGCTTTGAGATATTTTATTTTCCTGTTTAACGAGAGATTTCATAACACAAGAGATTTTTGATTTAAAAAGGAAATTTATTTTATTAATATCATAATAGTGTTACATCGGAGAAGAAGTACTCTACTGAGTTACTTGCTTCTCCAGATCCTTTACAAGCTTCTGTACGTCTTCATGTGCGGGAAGAGCTCCGCGTATGCCAGTTCGATCTGCGCCACCGCCGAGCTGATCTTCTTCAGGGAGACGTTCAGCTGCGTCAGTTTCTGCTGCGGAGTGCTGCTCTTAGCTACCGCCTTGCCCTTACGATCTTCAGCCTTCTTGCTGGCACACTTCTTCCGTCGTTTTGGGGAAACGACCATATGCTCCTTCAGGCCGATGATGTTGGTCTTGAACCGTTTCTTTGGAGGCTCTTCATCGGAGCTTGTCGGGAAAGCGGTGCCACCGATGTAGCTGTTGTTCTCGGAGTCTGAGGTCGTACGAGAACGGAGTGGAGAGTCCATGGCTGAGAGTGAGTGTCTCGGCTATGAGGTTTGGTATTTATAAGCGGATGAGATGTCGCTTAAGGGTATAAGCGGTATCTCATGTTGAGTTTGGACACCTAGCAGAGTGCACTAGAAGCTTATCGTGGTAGGACCCACGGATAAGACGGAATTTCGGGGACGAAATTCTTTTTAAGGTGGGTAGACTGTAACAGCCCGGGTAAAATTTTTGATTTTTACAGGGACTGTAGAAGTCTTTTTACCGTGATTTACTGTTGAATTAATCTTGGGTAATTAATTCAAGGTAAATCGGGAGTCGTTTTTCGAAACCGAGGGTTTTCCCGCGCTCGTGATTTTTCCGTGGATTTTTCGGAACCAAGTTGGTATTTTTCGGGTTTCGGAATTTCTCGAAAAATCACACCGGAAAATAACTAAGGGGGTATCAGTTATTTTCTGGTCCGGACCGGACTCACCCGTAATACAGCCGATCTGCATTATTGAGTTCACAAGTTTAACAGTAAAATTTCAGTTTATAAAAGAAGCAGACCGGAGAAGGAGAGGAAGAGAGGAAGAGAGAAAAAGAAAGAAAAAGAGAGAAAAAGAAAAAAAGAGAAAAGAAGAAAAAAAGAAAGAAAAAACAAACACAGAAAACTGAAAAAAAAAAAGAAAAGAAGAGAGAAAACAAAAGAAAAGGAAAAAAAATAAAGAAACGGGAAATAAAAAAAAAAAGAGGAAGAAAAATAGAGAGAAAAGAAAAGAAAATATAGAAAATAAGGAAAAGAAAGAAAAAAAAAGAGATGAAAGGCACTGTTCACCGTCACCCCCAGGCGCCTCGTTACTGTGCACGGGAGGACGACCGGCGCCGAGTCTCGTGCCACCGACCTCAGCAGCGTGCTCGCAGGGCCGTCGCGAGCTCAGCCCCACTGTCGCCGTCGAGTTCTGTCGCCGTAGCCGCCGTGACGCGCCGACGACCCGCGAGCAGACCCGTGGATCTGCCTCTCCTCCGCCCTGCTCAGCCACCGTGCCGCCTCGCGCCGAGGTTGCGCCGCCCATGGAGTCGCCTCAGCGTGCCGACCTCGCGCCAACGTCTTCCTCGCGCTCTCCTTCCTTCTCCCGCCGTCGCGCTGCGTCAACCCGAGGTTTGGATATCGGGCAGTTTCCCGAGGAGCCGGCGTCGGACCGGTCATAGTTTCCGGAGTTGAGTAATCGGCCAAGGTGAGGATGGATTTCCTTCAATATGTGCCTATATTACTCGGTTATCGTGTTAGTTGATTATTGCATTGTTGGTTGCATTTGTTGTGATTGTTGTCGGGATGTTTATCCCAGTATTTGGTTTGGGTATTTTGGGATGTTTATTCCCGTGTTGATTTTTTGTGTCTTTTGGAATAAGTATAATGGATTAATTAATAAGTTGTGAAAGGATGTCGATCCTTGATTTTGGATAGGGATGTCTATCCCAGTATCCTGGTTAGGGATGTTGATCCCTACGATTTGATTTTGGTGACGATAATATAATTGTCACGTGGTAAGTAGTGGTACGACTCGATGGTTTAAGACTGTTTCGTAGTGGCCTTGACCTGGGTTACTTGATAAGCATGTCTATGCTTGGGATGTCTATCCCGTGATTATTTTTGGGATGTCTATCCCTGGGTTCATATTTTTGGGATGTCGATCCCTGGGTTCTCTGATTTGGTCTGGCACCCGGAATGTGTTGATAACCAGGTCTGACCTCTAGCTTATCCGTGACAGGGCCCGGAAAAGATAAAATTGGATAATTGGATTTTATTTGAGTCTTTTCGGTCTTGGACCGGTTTTGGGTCTTTTTCCTGTTTTGACTGTTATGTTTCGACCTTGAGTATTTATAGTGTTCATATTGATGGTCTATCTTTCGTCGGTGAGCACTTCGGACTCACCAATCACCTGCGGGCTTTCATCCCGTAGGATGAGTTATTTGTTGTACAGGCTTGGTGCATTCCAGACAGACTGTAGCGTTATCCCTTGGACAGGGCTTGGATCCATAGTTTGCATCTATGTCGCATACAGTGTTTATGTGAGTTTTATAAGTCTTCCGTTGTGCATGTTTTTACTATTATTGGGCCATTGGGCCAGTTTTGATATTTGTGATGTTTTCCTATTATGGGCTGTTGAGCCCAGTTATTTGTTGTTTACACTGTATGCTGGTCTTTATTTGGTTGGGTCGTCATGGTTCCGGCACGTGTTTACTGTGTACGGTAAATACGGGTCGGGGCGTCTCACATTTTGGAGTGTCTTTCGATAACTGAGCCTCGGTTTTTAATTCCGAGACTTGGACGACGCTCATGGGTATTAATCGGATTTTCCAATTCCAAGTTGTATTTTCGGACTCGAGAGAGAAATCCTGTTCGGCCAATCGTGACTTGCCACGTGGCCATTTTTCCTTTCTTTTCTCTTCCTTTCCCTTTCTTTTCTTTCTTTTCTCCTTCTCCTTTACCTTCAGCCGCCGGCCCCTTTTCCCTTTTCTTTTCTTGTCACTTCCTGCTTCTTTTTCCCGTGATCTTCATTCCTGTTTCTTCCTTGTTTTCTTCCCCTTTTTTCTCCTTTATTTACACCTCCTCTCTGCTCATTTTCTTTCCACACCTCTCCTCTCTCCTTCCCATCAACCGCTGCCTTTAACCCCTGCAACCTGAGCCACCTCCTTCTTTCTCTTCTTCCTCCTCGCCACGACGCCCCTGCCTCTGCTCAACCGTCGAGGCAATAAGGCGCCGCTGCCGCACCTTTCCCTCACTCCTCCGCCTCTGCTTGCGACCACCACAGAGGCAAGGAACTGCCACCGTCTCCTTCAGCAATTGCCACCGCAGCAACCAGAAGACGCCGCCACCAGAGGATTGAGCTTGAGTCGCCACCATTCCCAGGTCCAATTACCTCGCCTCATCCGTCACCGTCGAGTCCTCCTCGACCAGCTGATGCCGACAGCCACACGCCGCCGCTGTCTCTCTCCTCTCCCTTCCTGCTTCTCGTCTTCTGCTGCTGCCGAAGCCGCTGGCAGTGGTTGCCGCCCGAGATCGCTCCTGCCACCTCCAATCTGCCGTTTGTTGTTGCCACTGCCGCCGTGTGGGTGAGACCCACAACGATCCCAACTCTTGTCCTTTTGATTGTTTCTTTTCTTCCTCTAACCTAATTCGAGTTTGATTGGCTGACCGGGTCTGTGTTGTTGCTGATTCTGGTCGTTTAGGGTGGTATGGTTGTGAACGTCGGTGTCCTGTTGATGACCGGTTGTGGGTTTTTCCTCGGAGGCGCTGGCCGTGGATGGTGGGTGGATGTTGGTGGGTTTTGTGATGCTGTTGGCGACGAGGTCCAACGGGCAGTGGAGTTGCTGCTCAAAGTTAATTTTTGCATTGATGATGGACAGCGTGCTGGATTTCTGGGGTATTTTGCTGCCGTGAACAATACCGGCCAGAATCCGGCGAGTTTCCGGTGTCCCGGGAATTTTCCGGCGAGCCCGAAAAATGACCTTTGGGTAAAACCCGAGCTTTGGACCTTATGCATCATATTGACGAACCCAAACGATATTAAACGGACTCGGACACTAAAACGACAATTAATGAAACGGTTAATTAAGTTAACTAATAATAATAACCTATGATTTTATTTATTTTAATTATGCTTTGTTTATTTAACTCTGTTTTTATTTATTTTATGCTTTTTGATTATTTCATTTATGCATTTATTTATTTTACTTTATGTCTTCATTTTCTGAATGGGCTATTAAAAAGGCCTATAGTATTTAAATTTCCAATTCTAATTTTATTTACGTTTATCTGGGCTCGCAAAGGCCCATTGAATTTAATTTTCGGTTTTATTGGGCTAATTACAGTAAAAGGCCTATATTTTTTAATTTAATTAAGTCTTTTGTTTAATTAGTTCGAAGTTGTTTTTATTATTTTCTCCGATGGACTAAACGCAAGTGAAGGTCCCCTGGGCTTAATTTCCTAATTATTTTTTAATTGAGTTATTATTATTACGTTTCTAATATGTTTAATTTCCGTCCTTCTAGGCTAAATAATAATAGGCCCATATCCTATTTTATTTCCAATTTTATTCTTATATATATAACCTATACAAAAATTATTTTAAGGCTAAACTATATTTTATTAATTTATCAGAAATACTTTATTGACGGTAATATTATTTTGAAATATAAATTATTAACAGTTATATTATTTTCGTCCAATGATCTTGTTATATATTAAATCTAACTACTTAGTATGCACAAGTTTTGAATTGTTATATTATTAAATAACTGTTGTATTTTATAACAAGCTATGGTATCGTTATTATTTTTATTCTATCTATAATTCTCGGTTATATATGTATATATACTACAACAATGTTTTATACCATATATAGCATATATTAAATTCTTTCCGATGGTAATATTTCCTATTTGATGGTTTATTATCAAATATAATATTCAAATATCATTTTCGCGTATTTATCGTTTTCACTATTTTATAATCATTGGCTACTAAACAAATACGTATTTATTACTATTTTAATCGAGTATAAGTACTTTATGGAATATTATATACTTAGTAATATGATTTCTTATATATGATTTAAACAACGTATTTATGTGTATGTATTTTCTTATCTTAAGCGACCTAAGGGCCGAGATATCGGCTTGGGCGCTCGGTTTTGGTTTTTGATTTAATCAAGTATACTTGATATAACCGTTGGATTAAATTAATTACCACCAGGTTGGAAGAACTGTTTGGTAATAAGATAACTATGGAGATAATAGAATGAACAAATAAGCCGTCTAAATACAATTAAATCGGTATCATGCATAATCATTTTTGATGTGCATTATAAGTGATTATTGTGTTCCTATATATACATATAGGGTCTCGAGGTTGATCAGATATCAGCTTCAGAGACACATCAGGTGAGGATGGATAACCCATGATATGTGCCTGTAATACTTTGTGTGTTTTGTTGTTTGATTGAACTGCTGAGATGGTTATTGTTGGTTACTTCACTGCTATGTTGTTGTTGATGTTGTTGTTATGATGTTGATTTGCTTAATTGAACTGCTGTGCTGACTGTTATTGGTCCCTTGGATACTGTGTTGTGATTGATGTTGGATTGTGAATAATTGGTGTTATGAAACTGTTGATGGATTGGTCTGTTGTATAACCTGAGTTAATAGGAAGTTGGATAATTGTTTGACTGTTATGGATATTGTGATTGTTGTCGATAGACTGTGTTGTGATTGGGTAATTGGAATAAACTGTGATATGGATGATTGGGAAAAAGAAAATAGAAATTGGAAGTTGATTTGAGATGATGATTTTATTGTCACGCGGAAAGTAGTGGTACGACTAGATGGTTAAAGGCTAGTTCTTTGGTGTCATGGCCGGTTTCTTGGTTATGGGATGTTGATCTCGGTTTGATTTGGATATTGTGATGTTGATCCCGGATTGGTTTGTTATTGGGATGTTGATCCCGGGTTATGTTTGGCCTGGCATCCGGAATTAGTTAATAACCAGGTACGACCCTAGCTTGTCCAGTGACAGGGCCCGAATATTAAAATTGGAAAAGTTAATAAGTGAGTCGTGTCTTCTGGTTTTGGGTTTGGGATGTCGATTCCTGTGATTTGGTTTTGGAATGGATATGACTTAATTGTCATGTGGTAAGTAGAGGTACGACCGGATGGTTTGAGACTGTTTTGTGGTGGCCATGATCTGGGTTACTTGTGATGGGCATGTTGATGCCGGTTTGATTGGGATGTCGATCCCTGAGATTGTTATTGGGATGTTGATCCCTGAGATTGTTATTGAGATGTTGATCCCTGAGATTTGTTATTGGGATGTTGATCCCGGGTTCTTTTTGGATCTGGCACCAGGAACAGGTTGATAACCTGGTACGACCCTAGCTTATCCGTGACGGGGCCCGAAAGATAAAATTGGTAATAATAATAAATATTCTTTTGGTCTTGGCTCAGTCATGATTTGGTAGAATCTTTGAGTTGTCTTTTGCTGGTGTTTTCTTCGAAAGTATTATGGTTGCCTGCATATCTCTGTTTATCCATGGTCGGTGAGCACTTCGGACTCACCCCTCGCCTACGGGGTTTCATCCCGTAGGTTGAGTTATTTGTGGTACAGGAACGTACGAGGCAAGCTGCGGTGTACCCCTCGGGCAGGACTCGGATTCATTAGCTGCATCGGGCTTGCATATGTTGACATTGAGTTTATAAATGCTTCCGCTGTGCTGTTGTTATTGAGATTCCCGAAGTCGGGTATTATGATTTTGTCTTTGGGCCGTTGGGCCGGATTTTCTGTTAAATATACCATTTGTGCCACGTGTCGGCACTGTTGCTCAGTAATTACTGTATGATCGGTAAATTTTTGTCGGGGTATTTCATTTTGGTAGCGGAGCGGGTGGTAGGTCCTTGGGTGTTTGTTGTGCATAGCTCGCTCCACATGATCATCATGAATACATACATATTCATATGGTTAGTGCATAATGAATCCAGTCGAGGGACGCCAGCTTGCTGCAGAACATTCACATGTGAGTATTCTTTCTCATAAATACGTTTTGACGACAAGTTATCCGTATTTCAGTACTTTACAATGCTGTTGTTTTGTTGATCCGAAGTTTTGGAAGGATAAGTTTTTAAAGGATGAGTTTTGACAAAGTGACATTTACAGCTTAGGCTGTGGGTTGAATATGTTTATAAGATGTAACTGCTGTTTTTTGGAAAGTTTTATGATTTTGATGATGAAACATTATTAAAGATTTTATTATAAAGTCCAAACATGGTCGTTGCCTGGGAAGAACAGTGAGATAAAGGGACCTTAAGAAGGCAAGAAGTCTATCTTGTTGTTCCCGTGTATCGGAACTTTCGACAGAACAAGTAAGATTTGATTTTGGGTTTTGGTTGTTATATCTTTAAGTGATGGTATGATATTATATGACCTTGAGGAAGTGGGAAATGATGATTTTTCAGTACTATTTTGTTTATGACGTGATAAACTGATGACTTTTGGGGTACTGCTTTGTCTATGACGTGATAATTTGAGTTGAGGATTGGATTGATATTCTTGGAGAATTCTATGATTTGGAGGTGATTCAATTTTCTTTTTAAGAAATGGGTTGATGATTTGATGATTTTCGGATACTAAAGTTGTTTGTGATGTGATAACTTGATTTGAGGATTGGATTAGTGTTCATGGAATTCTTGATGTCAGAGGTGAATTGCTCTTTTAAAAAAAAGAGGGTTCGATGATTTGATATTTTGGCGATTCAATTTAAAAAAAAAGTTTTATGATTTGGTGATTTGAGGTATTGTTTAAAGAGTTATAATCGAAGTTATGATCTTTGCTAGTTTCGGTGGATTTAGAAGAAGAATATTATTTGATGGATGATTATAATAGTAATAAATCTTGAGGTAATGATTTGACATGGTTTGGAAGATATAGTAAAAAAAAAAAAGAAATGTATTTGGAGAATTTAATTGTGGTTTATGGGTGATAATTTGGAGTTCACAGATTTGATGATTTGTGGAAGGATCGATGATCATGATAAATATGTATATGTTTATGGGATTGGTGGATTACGGTGCAAATTTCGAGGACGAAATTCCTTTAAGGAGGGTAGAATGTAACGACCCGGGTAAAATTTTCGTGATTTTTACCAAGCTGTTTTGACTTTTACGGTGGTTAATAAAATTTTATCGCGGTTAATTAAAAATTTTATCAAACTGAGTCAATTTTCAATATTTTCACTATTATTTTTAGTACTCTCAAAACTATTACTATTGTTATCATTATTATCGTTACCATTATTTTTATTATTTTTCTAACAAACATTAATAGTGATATTATTATTTCGATATGGTATTTTTGTTGCATAATTTACTAATTATAATTTAAAAAGAAATTTATTCTTGTATTTCCATGATATTTAATAAGTTAATCTTTGGAATTTGCTTTGAATTTTGTAAAGGAATAATTTTTAAATCATGTTTATGTTTTTCAAAGATTGATTAAAATGTTAAACACAAGGTTTAATAACGATACGCATTTTGGAGTGTCTTTCGATAACCGAGCCTCGGTTTTTAATTCCGAGACTTGGACGACGCTCAGGGGTATTAATCGGATTTTCCGAGTCCAAGTTGTAATTTCGGACTCGGGAGAGAAATCCGGTTCGGCCAATTGTGACTTGCCACGTGGCCAATCTTCCTTTCTTTTCTCTTCCTTTCCCTTTCTTTTCTTTCTTTTCTCCTTCTCCTTTACCTTCAGCCGCCGGCCCCCTTCCCCTTTTCTTTTCTTGTCACTTCCTGCTTCTCTTTCCCGTGATCTTCATTCCCGTTTCTTCCTTGTTTTCTTCCCCTTTTTTCTCCTTTATTTACACCTCCTCTCTGCTCATTTTCTTTCCACGCCTCTCCTCTCTCCTTCCCATCAACCGTTGCCTTTAACCCCTGCAACCCGAGCCACCTTCTTCTTTCTCTTCTTCCTCCTCGCCACGACGCCCCTGCCTCTGCTCAACCGTCGAGGCAACAAGGCACCGCCGCCGCACCTTTCCCTCACTCCTCCACCTCTGCTAGCGACCACCACAGAGGCAAGGAACCGTCACCATCTCCTTCAGCAATTGCCACCGCAGCAACCAGAAGATGCCGCCACCAGAGGACTGAGCTTGAGTCGCCACCGTTCCCAGGTCCGATTACCTCTCCTCATCCGTCGCCGTCGAGTCCTCCTCGACCTGCTGATGCCGACCGCCACACGCCGCTGTCGTCTCTCTCCTCTCCCTTCCTGCTTCTCGACTTCTGCTACTGCCGAAGCCGCTGGCAGTGTTTGCCGCCCGAGATCGCTCCTGCCACCTCCAATCTGCCGCTTGTTGTTGCCGCTGCCGCCGTGTGGGTGAGACCTACGACGATCCCAACTCTTGTCCTTTTGATTATTTCTTTTCTTCCTCTAACGCAATTCGAGTTTGATTGGCTGACCGGGTCTGTGTTGCTGCTGATTCTGGTGGTTTGGGGTGGTGATGGTTGTGAACGTCGGTGTCCTGTTGATGACCGGTTGTGGGTTTTTCCTCAGAGGCGCTGGTCGTGGATGGTGGGTGGATGTTGGTGGATTTTGTGATGCTGTTGGCGACGAGGTCCAACGGGCAGTGGAGTTGCTGCTCAAGGATAATTGCTGCGTTGATGATGGACGGCGTGCTGGATTTCTGGGGTATTTTGCTGCCGTGAACAATACCGACCGGAATCCTGCGAGTTTCCGGTGTCCCGAGAAATTTTCCAGCGAGCCCGGAAACTGACCTTTGGGTAAAACCTGAGCTTTGGACCTTCTGCATCATATTGACGAACCCAAACGATATTAAAAGGACTCGGACACTAAAACGACAATTAATGAAACGGTTAATTAAGTTAATTAATAATAATAACCTATGATTTTATTTATTTTATTTATGCTTTATTTATTTAACTCTGTTTTTATTTATTTTATGCTTTTTGATTATTTCATTTATGCTTTTATTTATTTTACTTTATGTCTTTATTTTCTGATTGGGCTATTAAAAAGGCTTACAGTATTTAAATTTTCGATTCTAATTTTATTTACGTTTATCTGGGCTCGCAAAGGCCCATTGAATTTAATTTTCGGTTTTATTGGGCTAATTACAATAAAAGGCCTATATTGTTTAATTTAATTAAGTCTTTTGTTTAATTAGTTCGAAGTTGTTTTTATTATTTTCTCCGATGGACTAAACGCAAGTGAAGGTCCCCTGGGCTTAATTTCCTAATTATGTTTTAATTGAGTTATTATTATTACGTTTCTAATATGTTTAATTTCCGTCCTTCTGGGCTAAATAATAATAGGCCCATATCCTATTTTATTTACCAATTTTATTCTTATATATATAACCTATACAAAAATTATTTTAAGGCTAAATTATATTTTATTAATTTATCAGAAATAATTTATTGACGGTAATATTATTTTGAAATATAAATTATTAACAGTTATATTATTTTCGTCCAATGATCTTGTTATATATTAAATCTAACTACTTAGTATGTACAAGGTTTGAATTGTTATATTATTAAATAACCGTTGTATTTTATAACGAGCTACGGTATCGTTATTATTTTTATTCTATCTATAATTCTCGGTTATATATGTATATATACTACAACAATGTTTTATACCATATATAGCATATATTAAATTCTTTCCGATGGTAATATTTCCTATTTGATGGTTTATTATCAAATATAATATTCAAATATCATTTTCGCGTATTTATCGTTTTCACTATTTTATAATCATTGGCTACTAAACAAATACGTATTTATTACTATTTTAATCGAGTATAAGTACTTTATGGAATATTATATACTTAGTAATATGATTTCTTATATATGATTTAAACAACGTATTTATGTGTATGTATTTTCTTATCTTAAGCGACCTAAGGGCCGAGATATCGGCTTGGGCGCTCGGTTTTGGTTTTTGATTTAATCAAGTATACTTGATATAACCGTTGGATTAAATTAATTACCACCAGGTTGGAAGAACTGTTTGGTAATAAGATAACTATGGAGATAATAGAATGAACAAATAAGCCGTCTAAATACAATTAAATCGGTATCATGCATAATCATTTTTGATGTGCATTATAAGTGATTATTGTGTTCCTATATATACATATAGGGTCTCGAGGTTGATCAGATATCAGCTTCAGAGACACATCAGGTGAGGATGGATAACCCATGATATGTGCCTGTAATACTTTGTGTGTTTTGTTGTTTGATTGAACTGCTGAGATGGTTATTGTTGGTTACTTCACTGCTATGTTGTTGTTGATGTTGTTGTTATGATGTTGATTTGCTTAATTGAACTGCTGTGCTGACTGTTATTGGTCCCTTGGATACTGTGTTGTGATTGATGTTGGATTGTGAATAATTGGTGTTATGAAACTGTTGATGGATTGGTCTGTTGTATAACCTGAGTTAATAGGAAGTTGGATAATTGTTTGACTGTTATGGATATTGTGATTGTTGTCGATAGACTGTGTTGTGATTGGGTAATTGGAATAAACTGTGATATGGATGATTGGGAAAAAGAAAATAGAAATTGGAAGTTGATTTGAGAAGATGATTTTATTGTCACGCGAAAGTAGTGGTACGACTAGATGGTTAGAGGCTAGTTCTGTGGTGTCATGGCCGGTTTCTTGGTTATGGGATGTTGATCTCGGTTTGATTTGGATATTGGGATGTTGATCCCGGATTGGTTTGTTATTGGGATGTTGATCCCGGGTTACATTTGGCCTGGCATCCTTAATTAGTTAATAACCAGGTACGACCCTAGCTTGTCCAGTGACAGGGCCCGAATATTAAAATTGGAAAAGTTAATAAGTGATTCGTGTCTTCTGGTTTTGGGTTTGGGATGTCGATTCTTGTGATTTGGTTTTGGAATGGATATGACTTAATTGTCATGTGGTAAGTAGAGGTACGACCGGATGGTTTGAGACTGTTTTGTGGTGGCCATGATCTGGGTTACTTGTGATGGGCATGTTGATGCCGGTTTGATTGGGATGTCGATCCCTGAGATTGTTATTGGGATGTTGATCCCTGAGATTGTTATTGAGATGTTGATCCCTGAGATTTGTTATTGGGATGTTGATCCCGGGTTCTTTTTGGATCTGACACCAGGAACAGGTTGATAACCTGGTACGACCCTAGCTTATCCGTGACGGGGCCCGAAAGATAAAATTGGTAATAATAATAAATATTCTTTTGGTCTTGGCTCAGTCATGATTTGGTAGAATCTTTGAGTTGTCTTTTGCTGGTGTTTTCTTCGAAAGTATTATGGTTGCCTGCATATCTCTGTTTATCCATGGTCGGTGAGCACTTCGGACTCACCCCTCGCCTACGGGGTTTCATCCCGTAGGTTGAGTTATTTGTGGTACAGGAACGTACGAGGCAAGCTGCGGTGTACCCCTCGGGCAGGACTCGGATTCATTAGCTTCATCGGGCTTGCATATGTTGACATTGAGTTTATAAATGCTTCCGCTGTGCTGTTGTTATTGAGATTCCCGAAGTCAGGTATTATGACATTGTCTTTAGGCCGTTGGGCCGGATTTTTCTGTTAAATATACCATTTGTGCCACGTGTCGGCACTGTTGCTCAGTAATTACTATATGATCGGTAAATTTTTGTTGGGGTGTTTCAGTATGTGACCCACCCATTGTACAAACCCATATGTAACACAGGACAACGGATTAGTGATGCTAATAGAGCATATGGGATATTGATTTCTTTTTTCTTTTTTCTTACCATGTGGGATATTGAAGTCAAAGCAACGGATTTAACATTATTATTTTTATGGATTTTTTATGCTATATTTCTATGGTTCTTTTTATTATTTTTATAAAGTCTCTTTAATTGTTAGACAATCCAAAGCAGAACAAGGGTTGGATTCCTGTATTAACTTTTGAGCTTCTGTTAACTTATTAGGAAGCAATTAGATTAATGCATGGAAATGAAAATAAGAATTGAGTGCTAATTAATTTTAGAAATAAACAACGGGAGGGTAAGAAATTATTTACTTATACTAAGAAAATATTTTAAGATTATCATTTATCCATATAGACAAAGAATTTTAGTTGTGAAAGCAAAAAAAACCCAAACTCAATGGTTAAAAAAAAATTACACTTAATTGTCAAATCAATTTTGAAGAAAAAATATTTAACATACAAGATTTGTCTTGTTCAATGTAGAATGCTTAATATAAAAAGGTAATATGTGACATTCGCGTTCGATGAGGGCAAGAATTGTACATCGGTGCCAGCGTAAGCATAGATAAGGAGCGGCTTTGGGCAGGCTTCTAGACAAAGGGGCACATGAATAAACCGAATCCATACTAGAATATAAGAGATCCTGAGATTGTATAGGGAAGAAACAACATAGTTTGACGATTTTATAATTATACAGGTATGGGACTGTATCATTAAGAATAGTTCAGATGAAGTGATTTCGAGGTTGTATAGGTATGGGACTGTATAATTGAGACTAACTTAAAAGATTTGATGGGTACCAATTATATCAACAAGGTGCACCTACTTTTTTGGTGCTCATCCAATAAAAACTCCTAAGTTAAACGTGTTTAATTTGGAGCAATTTTGGGTGACCTCCTGCGAAGTTTTTCCCAGAAATATGTGACTGAGGACAAAGCTGTAAGTTTCCTTAGACTATATGACATTCATATAGAAGCAAAAAAAATGCAGCGGAAGACAAGGGAAACAACCAAGAACACATGTGAAGCTAGTAAACCGTATAACAAAAATTTTGCGTACCTGTAAGATTAGGGTCTTTCACCTAATAGTTGTGTAGAATCAGTAAGAGCAAGAAGAAGCCCTGCTCCTCTACGGTATCCACACGAACCG
>JAKUCV010002071.1:0-24387 GCA_028386065.3 Turnera subulata | reverse complement strand
TCTTCTCTCAGAAGGTGACTCCTACCAATTTCTGAAGTGTCCAGAGATTGTTCAGGAGGTGACCCCTACCTATCTTTGCAGTATCGAGAACAATGTTCAGGCAAAGACCCCTACTTCGATTCTCACGAATCTTTTTTTTGAAAAACTTGCCAATTAGTTAAATTATTGCTCAATCAATGTCTGCAACCTTACAAATTTTTCGATTATCAAAGATTTCCTTTTTGACAATCGTGGTTTTAATTGAATTATTGATTCCTCACGAGATTTGTTGTCTGGCACCAAAACGGATACTTTCCGACAGAGATAATCAAAGTCCAATTGATGGGACAAATATCTCACCAACCGTGTTTATATGACGACGCTGATCCTATTTGAGAGTACCGGAAATTTCAAATTTTTTTTTCTCTTACAATCTTCTCATATCTTGGAGTTACATATTACTAACTTGAGCGTCAGAGCATTTTCTAAGATTGTTTTGCAGGTACTCATCGATCAGGCCAAGAGACAGGGGGAACAAAGTCTTGCGAAACTTCAACATCGATGTTTTTGATATCAACATCGATGTTATATGATGAAGAAGTATGACAACATCAATGTTCCCCCACGAAACATCGATGTTCAGGGGAGTTTTCTCAATCCATTTTTTTCGAAAGGTCACAACATCGATTTTGACATAACACACATCGATGTTTAGCAGTTTAAGTGGATTCGACCGAAAGTTTGTAATATCGATGTTGCCCAGGAACACATCGATGTTATGACATTGAGCTTCCACAACTTTTTTGGCCGAACGTTGACAACATCGATGTTACTCCCCCCAACATCGATGTTGAGCCGTTGCCTTTAAAAAAAAATAGCAGTTGCACAGTCTCCAACATCGATGTTTCTTACTCAAACATCGATGTTGAGCCGTTGATTTTCAAAAAAATATAGCCGTTGGAGCCTGCTTTCAATGCTCCAACAGCTATATTTTGGTCTCCACTAAAACACTTGGACTTTCCTCTTCACTTTCACACACAAATCTGATTACTCCCTCACTCTCTTCTCCAAATTTCCTTCTCCTACTCATTTCTCTCCAGTAATGGCAGGTGGAAAGAAAATTTCCAAAGGGAAAGACCTTGTGCAAGAAAGGCAATCCAAGAAGAAGGGAGGCTCCTCAAGTTCAGCTCACAAATTCACTGTGGCTAACTCTGAAGTTTGGTTCACTTCCAAAAATGAGCTCGACCACTACCAATCCCACTATCAAATCGAGCCATTGCCTCTCCCCGTTACCTTCCAGACGATTACCCAAAAGAAAAGCAGTTTGAAAACCTTGAACGCCACCTGAAGGAATCCAAACTATGGGGCTTTGTGACAAGGATGCAAATCCACTTCAATCCAGATTACATCCGAGCCTTCTACTCAACACTCAAACGAGATGGTGATGTTCTTTCTGCTAACATCAATGGGCGACCCTTTCAGCTGACTTTGGAGAAATTCGGAAAGATTGCAGCTTTGCCTTACATAGGCGATGACATCTCGACTTATGGGGGTGATCATTTTCTCACACTTCATGAAACTACTCTTCTCACTGACCTCGGTTTCACGGAAGTAAAACGAAACCGCTCCAACCGGCCGACCATCCATTCCATCGACCCAGAATACAGGGTGTTCTTCTATCTGCTCACTCGGGTGATCAAACCAAGACCCGAGAATCACACGAACTTCATAATTGAAGACGAGTAGATCCTCCATGCCATCATTCACGGGGCTCCCATCAATTGGGCACGATTTGTGCTCATGCATATGGCTGAGCATTCCTCCAATAATCATCCCCTTCCTTATGCTTTCTTGGTTGTATCTATCTTGATGACTGCAGGGATAAATCCTCATGTTGGTGAACTCACCCCTCATTCCAAGCTTTGGGCAATTAATGACGCCACCTTCCACACGGGATCATCCGCTGAAACACCAAGGCCTGCCCAAGTAGCAGCTCCTCCCGTACCTGCTCCTCAAGACCAAGCCCCTGCTGCCACACTTGATTCCATTGCTGCATCCATCCGCAATCTCCAATTAAGTGTCAATAGCATGGGACAATCAATTGATCGGATTGACACGGAGGTTCAACGACAGGGTCACGACCTTCGCTCCTATTTTGCTCATGTCAACTATGCTCCTCCACCATATCACTCCTCCACCGTACTTCAACACTTGAATGTTGATGATGGAGATGATGATGATGATGAGGACTACACACCAATGGAAGAAGATGATGAAGAAGAAGATGATGGTGATGAGGAAGCCAATGAAGAAGATGATGATAATGATGATGAGAGCCCATCTTTCTAAAACCTTTATTTCTTGCTATGTTTATGTTTCCTTTTCAATTCAATAAAATGCTTCTTATTGCCAATTCTTTTTGCTAATGACAAAAGGGGGAAGAAATAATAAGAAGAAGTATATGCACCAAGTTAGGGGGAATTAACATATGCACCAAGTTAGGGGGAATTAAAGTTAGGGGAATTTAACCTCACTTATATCTTCATAAAACTTGGCATATACTTCTATTTGTTTGTCATCATCAAAAAGGGGGAAATTGTTAGAACTCATGCGTCATTGTCTCATTTCAGGGTTTTGATAATGACAAATCAACCATAGCTCAATTGATGACAACCTTGAAGCAAAAAGAAACCAATCAAAGAAGCAAAAGTCTAAAGAGAAAGGAGCACAAGGATTGAAGCAACAAGGATGAAGAATTATAGGAACTATCAATAGGAACTCCTTGTAAATGGTAACTCAAAACTTTCAAGTTATTAGCTCAAAACAAAACAAAATTTACTCATGCATTTCATAGCATGCTTTCAGTCATAAAATTGATTTTTGAGTCCTAAACATCGATGTTCCCTGTCCAAACATCGATGTTATTTGCCTTCAAACAAATAAAACAATTGCCGTGGCTCAAGAACATCGATGTTGTGTCCAAAACATCGATGTTGTGTCCACAAGATCGATGCTGGGTTATACAACATCGATGTTATGATATTTGTTTTCAAAATGGTTTTTGCCGCAGCATTTAAACATCGATGTTGCCTCCTCCAACATCGATGTTCTTAACAAATCAAATTCATCATATTTTTTTTGCGAAGCACCAAAACATCGATGTTGGGTTTGTGAACATCGATGTTGTCTATGAAAACATCGATGTTGATCAAACAAAAATCGATGTTTTAGTAGCCGTTGGCTCAATTATTCAAATCCAACGGACAAACATCGATGTTGTGACCCCCAACATCGATGTTGTGCCGTTAGAATCAAAAATCCTTTTCCACCTTGCATGTTATCTTGTCTAAAGGTGTTCAGAACTTGTTCCCAATGTCCACATAAGTTTTTGAAGCTATAAATTGAGGCTTTAAACCTCTCTTTCAAATATATCAACTCTTCATACATTCAAGCATACATTGAAAAACATTCATACACTTTTATGAGCTAATACCTTTGAAATTTAAGAGTTGCCTTATAGTGCTTACATTGTTGTTCAATAACCACTCTTGAGAGAGTTTCTGCTTTGAGTATTATATTTTGTTGCCATTCATTATTTGGGAGGTTAGTTCCCGTGCTGTAATTCATAGGGAGAGGTTCTTTCTTTCTGTGAGAAAAGTCTTGAAGTGTGGTACCTTCAAGCAAGTAAGGAGAGTTTCGTGTGGCTCGAGCTCTAGGTCTGTAAACGGTTTGTTAAGCACCCGGAAGCTTAATTTAGATAGTTAATTCTCTGAGAGAGTCTCTCGGAGGACCGGATTAGCCACACAAGTTGTGTGTGTGAACCAGTATAAAATTTGGTGTATCCTTCATTCTTTCAATTCCGTAATTATTTTCTGCAAGTTCTTGATTTTGTCTATAAAACGCTATTCACCCCCCCTCTAGCGTAGGGCATCAATTCTAACATGAGCAGTCTCTAATTCCACAATGTCATATGGTACCTAAGATGATTCCAAAAATATGGGGATGATTTATAAGGATTTTTGGATGCCTTCCCAGGACATTTTGAGCTCTTCTCAGGTGCTTTTCTATTTTTCCCAATTTTCGGGATTTTAATTGTTCCAAAAATAAAAAGTCAGACTTCCACTTTTCAGAAAAAATCTGCAATTTTGCAGGTAATTGGATTGGATTTTTATTGGTGTGTGTACAAAATTTCAGCTCAGAACTCAAAAATTAAAATTTCAGCTCAAAACTCAAAAATCGCACCAATGGTGCCCCAATGGCGCACCAATAGCGCCCCAAAAGCGCATCAATGGCGCACCAATGGCCCAGTGAACCAATGCATAAGAGCAATCTCCAAAGCCACCAAGTCAAATTCCACCTAAGATGATTCCACAAATATGGGGATGATTCCACAAATATGGGGATGATTTATAAGGATTTTCGGATGCCTTCCCCGGACATTTTGAGCTCATCTAAGGTGCTTTTCCATTTTTCCCGATTTATGAGATTTTAATTGTTCCAAAAATTAAAAAATCGGACTTCCACATCTCAGAAAAATATGATAATTTTCAGGCAGTTGGACTGGATTTTTAGTCGTGTTTGTACAAAATTTCACTTCAAAACTCAAAAACTAAAATTTCAGCTCAAAACTCAAAAATCGTATCAATAGGGCACCAATGGCGCACCAATGAGCAATCTCCGAATCTACCATGTCAAATGCTACCTACGATGATTGCAAAAATATGGGGATTATTTATAAGGAAGTTTGGATGCCTTCCTCGGACATTTTGAGTTCATCTTAGGTGCTTTTTCATTTTTCCCAATTTACGGGATTTTAACTGTTCTAATTGTAAAAAGTCGGACTTCCACATCTCAGAAAAATCTGAAATTTTGTAGGTAGTTGGATTGGATTTTTATTGGTGGGTGAACGAAATTTCAGCTAAAAACTCAAAAATAAAAATTTCAGCTCAAACTCAAAAATCGCACCAATAGCTCACCAATGCCGCACCAATAGCGCCCCTATAGCGCCCCAATGGCCCAGTGAACCAACGCATAAGGGCAATCTCCAAATCCACCTTGTCAAATGCTACCTAAGATGAATCCACAAATATGGGGATGATTTATAAGGATTTTTGGATGCCTTCCCCGGACATTTTGAGCTCATCTCAGGTGCTTTTCCATTTTTCCTGATTTATGGGATTTTAATTGTTCCAAAAATAAAAAATCGGACTTCCACTTCTCAGAAAAATCTGAAATTTTTCAGGTAGTTGGATTTGATTTTTATTGGTGTGTGTACAAAAGTTCAGCAAAAAACTCAAAAATCAAAATTTCAGTTCAAAACTCAAAAATCGCACCAATGGCCCCCCAATGGCACCCCAATAGCGCACCAATGGACTAGTGAACCAATGCAAAAGAGCAATCTCCAAATCTACCATGTGAAATTCTACTTAAGATGATTCAACAAATATGGGGATGATTTATAAGGAATTTTTGGATGCCATCCCCGGACAGTTTGAGCTCATCTAAGGTGCTTTTCCACATTTTCCCGATTTATGGGATATAAATTGTTCCAAAAATAAAAAGTTGGACTTCCACAACTCAGCAAAATTTGAAATTTTGCAGGTAGATTCATTGGATTTTTTTTTCTGTTTACAAAATTTCAGCTCAAAAATTAAAAATCAATATTTCAGCTCAAAACTCAAAAATCGCACCAATGGCGCCCCAATAGCGCACCTATGGCCAGTGAACCAATGCATAAGAGCAATCTCCAAATCCACCATGTCAAAAGCTAGCTTTGACGATTCCACAAATATGGGGATGATTTATAAGGATTTTTGGATGCCTTCCCGGACATTTTGAGCTCATCTAAGGTGCTTTTCCATTTTTCCCGATTTGCGGGATTTTATTTGTTCAAAAAATAAAAAGTCGGACTTCCACATCTGAAAAAAATCTAAAATTTTGCAGGTATTTGGAATGGATTTTTGTTGGTGTGTGTACAAAATTTAAGCATAAAACTCAAAAATCAAAATTTCAGCTCAAAACTAAAAAATTGTACCAACAGCGCACCAATGGCGCACCTATGGCGCACCAACGAGCAATCTCCAAATCCACCATGTCAAATGCTACCTAAGATGTTTCAAAAAAATATGGGGATGATTTATAAGAATTTTTGGATGGCTTTCCTAGGACATTTTGAGCGCATCTGAGGTGCTTTTCCATTTTTCCCGATTTACAGGATTTTAATTGTTTTCAAAATAAAAAGTCGGACTTCCACATCACAGAAAAATCTAAAATTTTGCAGATAGTTGGATTGGATTTTTATTGGTGTGTGTACAAAATTTCAGCACAAAAATCAAAAATCAAAATTTCAGCTCGAAACTCAAAAATTGCACTAATGGCGCACCAATAGCGCCCCAATAGCGCATCAATGGCGCACCAATGGCCCACTGAACCAATGCATAAGAGCAATCTCCGAAGCCACCATGTCAAATGCTACCTAAGAAGATTCCACAAATATGGGGAAGATTTATAGGGATTTTTGGATGCCTTCCCCGGACTTTTTGAGCTCATCTAAGGTGCTTTTCCATTTTCCTGATTTACGGGATTTTAATTGTTCCAAAAAATTGAAAAGCCGGACTTCCACATCTCAAAAAAATCTGAAATTTTTCAGGTAGCTGGACTGGATTTTTAATCATGTGTGTACAAAATTTCAGCTCAAAACTCAAAACTCAAAAATCGCATCAATAGCGCACCAATGAGCACTCTCCAAATCCACCAACTCAAATGCTACCAAAGATGATTGCAAAAATATGGGGATGATTTATAAGGATTTTTGGATGCCTTCATCCAACATTTTGAGGTCATTTGAGGTGCTTTTCCATTTTTCTCGATTTACGAGATTTTAATTGCTCCAAAATTAAAAGTCGGACTTCCACATCTCAGAAAAATCTTAAATTTTTCAGGTAGTTGGATTGGATTTTTATTAGTCTGTGTATAAAATTTTAGCAACAAAACTCAAAAATCGCACCAATAGCGCCCCAATGGCGCCCCAATAGCGCACCACTGGCCAAGTGAACCAATGCATTAGAGCAATCCCCAAATCCACCATGTGCAATGCTACCTATGATGATTCCAAAAATATGGGGATGATTTATAAGGATTTTTGGAAGCCTTCCCCAGACATTTTGAGCTCCTTTGTGGTGCTTTTCCTTTTTTTTTTTCCGATTTACGGGATTTTATTTGTTTCAAAAATAAAAAGTCGGACTTCCACATCTCAGAAAAATCTGAAATTTTGCAAGTAGTTGGATTGGATTTATAATGGTGTGTGTACAAAATTTCAGCTCAAAACTGAAAAATTAAAATTTCGGCACAAAACTCAAAAATCGCACCAATAGCGCACCAATGGCGCATCATTGAGCAATCTCAAAATCCACCACGTCAAATGCTACATAAGACGATTCCACAAATGTGGGGATGATTTATAAGGATTTTTGGATGCCTTCCCCGGACATTTTGAGCTCATCTGGGGTGCTTTTCCATTTTTCCCGATTTACGAGATTTTAATTGTTCCAAAAATGAAAAGTCGGACTTCCACATCCCTGAAAATTCTGAAATTTTGCAGGAAGCTGGATTGGTTTTATTTGTTTGAGTAGAAAATTTCAGCTCAAAACTCAAAAATCGCACCATTAGCACCCCAATAGCGCCCCAATGGCGCACCAATGCCGCCCCAATCGCGCCTCAATGGCCAGTGAACCATTGCGTAAGAGAACTTTCCAAATCCACCATGTCAAATGCTACCTAAGAAGAATGCACAGAAATGGGGATGATTTATAAGCATTTTTGGATGCCTTCCCCGGACATTCTGAGCTCAACTGAGGTGCTTTTCCATTTTTCCCGATTTACGGTATTTTATTTGTTCCAAAAATTTTGAATTTGCAGGTAGTTGGATTCCATTTTTATTGGTGTGTGTTCAAAATTTAAGCTCAAAACTGAAAAATCATGATTTCAGCTCAAAACTCAAAAATCGCACGAACGACGCTTGAATGGCGCCCCAATAGCGCGTCATTGGCGCCCCAATAGCGCACCAATGGCCCAGTGAACCAATGCATAAGAGCAATCTCCAAATCCACCATGTCAAACGCTACCTAAGATGATTCCACAAATATGGGGATGATTTATAAGGATTTTTGGATGCCTTCCCCGGACATTTTGAGCTCATCTAAGGTGCTTTTCCATTTTTCGCGATTTACGGGATTTTAATTGTTCCCAAAACAAGAATTCCGACTTCCACAACTTAGAAAAATCTGAAATTTTTCAGGTAGTTGGACTGGATTTTTATTGGTGGGTGTACAAAATTTCAGCTCAAAACTCAAATACCAAAATTTCTTATCAAAACTCAAAAATCGCACCGATAGCTCACCAATAGCGCGCCAATGGCCCAGTGAACCATTGCATAAGAGCAATCTCCAATTCCACCACGTAAAATGCTACCCAAGATGATTCCACAAATATGGGAATGATTTATAAGGATTTTTTGGATTCCTTCCCCGGACATTTTGTGCTCATCTGAGGTACTTTTCCATTTTTCCCGATTTACGGGATTTTAATTGTTCCAAAAATAAAAATTGGGACTTCCAAATCTCAGAAAAATCTGAAATTTTTCAGGTAGTTGGATTGGATTTTTATTGGTGTGTGTACAAAATCTCAGCTCAAAACCCAAAAATCAAAATTTCAGCTCAAAACTCAAAAATCGCACCAATAACGCACCAATGGAGCACCCATGAGCAATCTCCAAATCCACCACGTGAAATGCTACCGATTCCAAAAATATGGGGATGATTTATAAGGATTTTTGGATGCCTTCCCCGGTTATTTTGAACTCATCTAAGGTGCTTTTTCATTTTTCCCAAGTTACGGGATTTTAATTGTTCCAAAAATAAAAAATCAGACTTCCACTTCTCAGAAAATTCTGAAATTTTGCAGGTAGTTGGATTGTATTTTTCTTCTTGTGGGTATAAAATTTCAGGTCAAAACTCAAAAGTTGCACCAATAGTGCACCAATGGTGCCCTAGTAGCTCCCCAATGGCGCACCAATGGCACACCAATAGCGCACCAGTGGCGCACCAACGAGCAATCTCCAAATCCACCATGTCAAATGCTACCTAAGATGATTCCAAAAATATGGGCATGATTTATATGGATTTTTTTATGCCTTCCTTGGACAATTTGAGGTAATCTGAGGTGCTTTTCCATTTTTCTCGATTTACGGGATTTTAATTGTTCCAAAACTAAAAAGTCGGACTTCCACTTCTCAGAAAAACCTAAAATTTTGCAGGCAGTTGGATTGGATTTTTATTGGTGTGTGTACAAAATTTCAGCTCAAAAATCAAAAATTAAAATTTCATCTCAAAACACAAAAATCGCACCAATAGCTCGCCAATGGCGAACCAATAGCGCCCCAATGGCGCACAATTGGCACCCCAATAGCGCACTAGTGGCCCAGTGAACCAATGCATAAGAGCAATCTCCAAATCCACCATGTATAATGCAACCTAAGATGATTCCACAAATATGGGGATGATTTATAAGGATTTTTGGATGCCTTCCCCAGAGATTTTGAGCTCATCTGAGGTGCTTTTCCATTTTTCCCGATTTACGGGATTTTAATTGTTCCAAAAATGAAAAGTCGGACTTCCATATCTCAGAAAATTCTGAAATTTTGCAGGAAGTTGGATTGGTTTTTATTGGTTTGTGTAATAATTTCAGCTCAAAACTTAAAAATCAAAATTTCAGCTCAAAACTCAAAAATGGGACCAATGGCGTACCAGTGGCACACCAATCGCGCACCAATGGCGCCCCAATGGCCAGTGAACCAATGCGTAAGAGCAATCTCCAAATCCTCCATGTCAAATGCTGCCTAAGATGATTTCACAAATAAGGCGATGATGTGTAAGGATTTTTGGATGCCTTCCCCGGATATTTTAAGCTCTTCTGAGCTGCTTTTCCATTTTTTCTCATTTACGGGATTTTAATTGTTCCAAAAATAAAAAGTCGGACTTCCACTTCTCAGAAAAATCTGAAATTTTGAAGGTAGTTGGATTGGATTTTTATTGGTCTGTGTACAAAATTTCAGCTCAAAACTGAATAATCAAAATTTCACCTCACAACTCAAAAATCGCACAAATGTAGAACCAATAGCGCACCAATGAGCAATTTCCAAATCCACCATGTCAAATGCTACATAAGATGACTCCAAAAATATAGGGATGATTTATAATGCTTTTTGGATGCCTTCCTCGGACATTTTGAGCTCATCTGGGGTGCTTTACCATTTTTCCCGATTTACGGGATTTTAATTGTTCCAAAAATGAATATTCGGACTTCCACATCTCAGAAAATTCTGAAAATTTGCAGGAATTTGGATTGGTTTTTACTGGTTTGTGTAAAAAATTTCAGCTCTAAACTCAAAAATCGCACCAATGGCGCCCCAATGGCTCCCAATGGCCCAATGAACCAATGTGTAAGAGCAATTTCCAAATCCACCATGTCAAATGCTACCTAAGAATATGGGGATGATTTATAAGGATTTTTGAATGCCTTCCCCGGGCATTTTGAGCTCATCTAAGGAGCTTTTCCATTTTTTCCGATTTACGGGATTTTTATTGTTCCAAAACTAAATAGTCGGACTTCCACTTCTCAGAAAAATCTGAAATTTTGCAGGTAGTTGGATTGCATTTTTATTAGTGTGCGTACAAAATTTCAGCTCAAAACTGAAAAATCACAATTTCAGCTCAAAACTCAAAAATCGCACGAATGGCGCACCAATGGCGCCCCAATAGCGCATCAATGGCGCCCCAATGGCGCCCCAATAGCCCAGTGAACCAATGAATAAGAGAAATATTTAAATCCACCGCGTCTCAGAAAATTCTGGAATTTTTCAGGTAGTTGGATTGGGTTGTTATTGTTTTGTGTAAAAATTTCAGCTCAAAACTCAAAAATCAAAATTTCAGCTCAAAACTAAAAAATCGCACCAATGGCGCCCAAATAGCGCACCAATGGCGCCCCAATGGCCCAGTGAACCAATGCATAAGAGCAATCTCCAAATCCACCATATCTTATGCTACCTATGATGATTCCACAAATATGGGGATGATTTAGAAGGATTTTTGGATGCCTTCCCCGAACATTTTGAGCTCATCTGAGGTGCTTTTCCATTTTTCCCGATTTACGGGATTTTAATTGTTCCAAAAATAAAAAATTGGACTTCCACATCTCAGAAAAATCTGCAATTTTTCAGGTAGTTGGATTGTCTTTTTATTCGTGTTTGTAGAAAAGTTCAGCTCAAAACTCAAAAATTAAAATTTTAGCTCAAAACTCAAAAATCGCACCAATGGCGCCCCAATAGCGCACCATTGGCGCCCCAATGCCGCACCAATGGCCCAATGAACCAATGCATAAGAGCAATTTCGAAATCCACCATGTAAAATGCTACCTATGATGATTCCATAAATACGGGGATGATTTGTAAGGATTTTTGGATGCCTTCTCTGGACATTTTGAGCTTATCTGAGGTGCTTTTCCATTTTTTCCGATTTTCGGGATTTTAGTTGTTCCAAAAATAAAAATTCGGACTTCCACTTCTCAGAAAAATCTGAAATTTTTCGGGTAGTTGGATTGGATTTTTATTGGTGTGTGTACAAAATTTCAGCTCAAAGCTAAAAAATAAAAATTTCAGCTCAAAAGTCAAAAAACGCACCATTGGCGCACCAATAGTGCACCAATGGCGCACCAATGAGCAATCTCCAAATCCACCATGTCAAATGCTACCTAAGAGGATTCCAAAAATATGGGGATGATTTATAAGGATTTGTAGATGTCTTCCCCGGATATTTTGAGCTCATCTGGGGTGCTTTTCCATTTTTCCCGATTTGCGGGATTTTAATTGTTCCAAAAATGAAAAGTTGGACTTCCACATCTCAGAAAATTCTGAAATTTTTCAGGTAGTTGGATTGGGTTTTTTTTTTTGACAATTAAATCAATTTCTCATTGCAGACTTAGTTAGGGAGGCCCTAGCGATCAGTATACATCATAACAGGCACATATGTGCACAAAAGTTAGCTCATTTAGAGCCTCAGAACTGAAATCAAATAATACAATGATCAAATGTCACAAAACTTAATACACAAAAATTCACAAAGTTGTTGTAGCTCACAAGACAAGGAATGAGGCTTGAGTTTTAAGCTGCAGAATCGAAGCTTTACATCAGAGCACACAGTTGCTAAGATAGCATCCGAAGATCGATAATTTTGAGTAAAATGTCGAGAGTTTCTCTCCCGCCATATATGATAGATGGAAGCGCACCAAGCAATGCGTAGGATCATAGATTTGAGTGACTTCTTCTGCAGAAAGCATTGCGCCCATGATAATTCTATCTGCCATGCACCAACAGGCCGGGACACATTGCATAGCAAAAGAATGCGAGACCAAATCAATGCTGTAAAAGGACATTCGAAGAACAAGTGATCTCTGGTTTCCTCAAGATGGGAGCAAAAAAGACAGCCAGCACTTGCAATAATCCCCCAATTTCTCAATCTGCTTCTGGTAGTAAGTCTGTCAAGAATAGCTAACCAAGAAATGAAACTGTGCTTTGGTATAAAACCCCCAGACCACAAGATTTTAAACCAAGGCACTCGAGGTTTTTTGGTACGGATATAATTCCATGCACTCTTAACCGTATACAATCCCGTAGGAGTTAGATTCCAATGTATCAAATCAGCTTCAGAGGAGGGTATAATAGATGCAACTGCTGCTTGTTGTAAGCTAGAAATATGTGAATTTCTAGAGTCAGGCCACTGCCATTGATTTTGGGAGATGAGTGTGCATACCTTGGCCTGGATAGGTATTTTAGTACTAGGGCGCAAAGCAGGAGGAATTAGATTGGATATAACACCATCAGGGTGCCAATTGTCCCACCATACAAATGTAGACTGTCCATTACCAATTGAGTGAGAGATGGCTGTTACAAAAGAAGCTCTTATTTGCAGAATCTTGCGCATACTCCAGGAACAAGCAGCAGGAATAGAAATACTCCAAATACTCCGACCTTTGAGTATATAAGTGGAAACCCAGGCTACCCAAAGCGAACCAGCACACAACGACAAGTTCCATAAGTGTCTAGCTATGCATGCTTGATTCCATTCTTTTAGCTTCTTGATGCCAAGCCCCCCTTCTTGTTTAGGAAGAGTAAGATCAGACCATGCAACTTTAGCTTTTCGCGCATTGGTTGAGGTACCAGGCCATAAGAATCAAGAACAAAGCCTCTCAACCTCTTTTAGTAGTTTGGAAGGTAGGATGAAGATACTAGACCAATAGTTTTGGATACTGAAAAGCACTGATATGACTCGTTGTAACTTTCCAGCAAAAGAAAGGTGTTTAGAACACCAAGAGTTGACTCCGGACATGATCTTGTCAATAAGGGGCTGACAGTATGTATAAGAGAGGCGACCAGAGATAAGGGGAACACCAAGATACCTCACAGGGAGGGATCCAATCGTAAAACCACAGATTTGGTTGAACCGCAAAGCAACATTATCAGAAACACCTGCCAAAAACACTTCAGTTTTTGCCGGGTTAAATTTCAAACCAGATAAGGAATAGAATTCCTTGAAAATATCAGTGATTGCAGTAGCAGCTTGTAAGCTTCCATCCGAAAAGAACACTAGGTCATCAGCAAAGCAAAGGTGTGTAAGGTGGATTTTAGAGCATTTTGGATGGAAGGGCAGAGTGTGATTATTAGCAGCTTTAGACAATAAACAAGAAAGGATTTCCATAGAGATTACAAAGAGATAAGGTGAAAGGGGATCACCTTGTCTCATCCCTTACCCTCCTTGAAAATAGCCACATAAAGCACCGTTGATGGATACAGAGAACATTGCTGTGGAGAAGCAAGCTTTCAGCCAGTTTATGAATTTAGGAGGAAATCGCATTGCAGTGAGTACATTGAGCAAGAAGTCCCAATCAACTGAGTCAAATGCCTACATCAAATCAACTTTCATAATACACCTGCTAGATAGACCGGGCTTGTGATAGTTGTGAACCAATTCGTGAGCAAGTCATACATTGTCTACTATTCTTCTACCAGGAATAAAAGCCGTCTGACTGCTACAGATTAGAGTTGGAAGGCATTGTTGTAATCGATAGGCTAAAATCTTCGAGATGCATTTATATAAGGTTGTGCAGCAGGCAATTGGCCGGAAGTCAGTAATTTTCTGAGCATTTGGCACCTTAGGAATCAAGCTTAGTATAGTTCGATTGGGTTTTTATTGGTTTGTGTAAAAAATTTCAGCTCAAATCTCAAAAATCAAAATTTCAGCTCAAAACTCAAAAATAGCACCAATGGCGCCCCAATCGCGCACCAATGGCCCAGTGAACCAATGCATAAGAGCAATCTCCAAATCCACCATGTCAAATGCTACCTATGATGATTCCACAAATGTGGGGATGATGTATAAGCATTTTTGGATGCCTTCCCCGGACATTTTGTGCTCATCTGAGGTGCTTTTTCATTTTTCCGATTTACGGGATTTTAATTGTTCCAAAAATAATAAGACGGACTTTCACTTCTCAGAAAAATCTGAAATTTTGCAGGTAGTTGGATTGAATTTTTATTGGTGTGTGTACAAAATTTCAGCTGAAAACTCAAAAATCAAAAGTTTAGGTCAGAACTCAAAAATCGCACCAATAGCGCACCAGTGGCGCCCCAATAGCGCACTAATGGCCCAATGAACCAATACATAAGAGCAATATCCAAATCCACCATGTCAAATGCTACCTAAGATGATTCCACAAATATGGGTATGATTTATATGGATTTTTGGATGCCTTCCCCGGACATTTTGAGCTCATCTGAGGTGCTTTTCCATTTTTTTTGATTTACGGGATTTTAATCACACCGAAAATAAAAAGTTGGACTTCCACTTCTCAGAAAAATCTGAAATTTTGCAGGTAGTTGGATTAAATTTTTAATGGAGTGTGTACAAAATTTCAGCTCAAAACCCAAAAATCTCACCAATGGTGCACCAATTGAGCACCAATAGCGCACCGATGGCCCAGCGAACCAACGCATAAGAGCAATCTCCAAATCCACCATGTAAAATGCTACCTAAGATGATTCCAAAAATATGGGGATGATTTATAAAAATTTTTGGATGCCTTCCCCGGACATTTTGAGCTCAGCTGAGGTGCTTTTCCATTTTTCCCGATTGACGGGATTTTAATTGTTCCAAAACTTAAAAAGTCGCACTTCCACTTCGCATAAAATTCTGAAATTTTTCAGGTCGTTGGACTTGATTTTCATTCGTGTGTGTACAAAATTTCAGCTCAAAACCCATAAATCAAAATTTCAGCTCAAAACCCAAAAATCTCATCAATAGCGCACCAATGAGCAATCTCCAAATCCACCACGTCAAATGCTACCTAAAATGATTCCACAAATATGGGGATGATTTATAAGGTTTTTTGGATGCCTTCCTCGGACATTTTGAGCTCGTCTGAGGTGCTTTTCCATTTCTCCTGATTTACGGGATTTTAATTGTTCCAAAAATAAAAAGTCGGACTTCCACTTCTCAGAAAAATCTGAAATTTTGCAAGTAGTTGGACTGGATTTTTATTTGTGTGTGTACAAAATTTCAGCTCAAAAATAAAAAATCAAAATTTCAACTGAAAACTTAAAAATCGCACCAATAGCTCACCAATGGCGCACCAATTGTGACGGAATCCCACATCGGAAAGGAAGGGGAAGGACTTGGGCCATATATACAGGGGTGCTGCACACCCCCACTAGGTTGACCTTTTGGGAGAGGGTAATGACCCCGTGACAAGTGGTAGCGGAGCCAACCCAACCCAACTCCGATGTCACGCCAAGCGTTCCGTGGGGATGGGGTAGGTAGGGTGCCCGGTCGACGACGAGGGCGTCGTCGGATTCGGTGGTGGAGAATGTCACGGAATCCCACAACGGAAAGGAAGGGGTTGGTCTTGGGCCACATATACAGGGGTGCTGCACACCCCAGTAGGTTGACCTTTTGCGGAGAGGGTAGTGACCCCGTGACACCAATAGCGCCCCAATGGCGCACCAATGCCGCCCCAATAGCGCCCCAATGGCGCACCAATACCGCCCCAATAGCGCACAAATGGCCCAGTGAACCAATGCATAAGAGAAATCTCCAGATCCACCATGTAAAATGCTACCTAAGACGATTCCAAAAATATGGGGGTGATTTATAAGGATTTTTGGATGCCTTCCCCGGACATTTTGAGCTCATCTGAGCTGCTTTTCCATTTTTCCCGATTTACGGGATTTTAATTGTTCCAAAAATAACAATTCAGACTTCCACTTCTCAGAAAAATCTGAAATTTTGCAGGTAGTTGGATTGGATTTTTATTGGCGTGTGTACAAAATTTCAGCACAAAACTCAAAAATCAAAATTTCAGCTCAAAACACAAAAATCGCACCAATGGCGCCCCAATAGCGCACCAATGGCCCAGTGAACCAATGCATAAGAGCAATCTCCAAATCCACCATGTAAAATGCTACCTATGATGATTCCACAAATATGGGGACGATTTATAAGGATTTTTGGATGCCTTTCCCGGAAATTTTGAGCTCATCTGAGGTGCTTTTCCATTTTTCCCGATTTAGGGGATTTTAATTGTTCCAAAAATAAGAAGTCGGACTTCCATACCTCAGAAAAACCAGAAAATTTTCAGGTAGTGGGATTGGATTTTATTGGTGTGTACAAAATTTCAGCTCAAAACTCAAAAGTCAAAATTTCAGCTCAAAACTCCAAAATCGCACCAATGGCGCACCAATAGCGCACCTATGGCCCAGTGAACCAATGCATAAGAGCAATCTCCAAATCCACCATGTCAAACGCTACCTAAGAAGATTTCACAAATATGGGGATGATTTATAAGGATTTTTGAATGCCTTCCCCGGATATTTTGAGCTCTTCTAAAGCGCTTTTCCTTTTTTCCCGATTTATGGGATTTTAATTGTTCAAAAAATAAAAATTCGGACTTCCACATCTCAGAAAAATCTAAAATTTTGCAAGTAGTTGGATTGTATTTTATTCGTGGGTACACAAAATTTCAGCTCAAAACTTGTAAATCAAAATTTCAGGTCAAAATGGCGCCCCACTGGCGCACCAATGAGCAATCTCCAAATCCACTATGTCAAATGCTTCCTAAGATGATTCCATAGATATGAGGATGATTTATAAGGATTTTCGTATGCCTTCCNATTTCACAAATATGGGGATGATTTATAAGGATTTTTGAATGCCTTCCCCGGATATTTTGAGCTCTTCTAAAGCGCTTTTCCTTTTTTCCCGATTTATGGGATTTTAATTGTTCAAAAAATAAAAATTCGGACTTCCACATCTCAGAAAAATCTAAAATTTTGCAAGTAGTTGGATTGTATTTTATTCGTGGGTACACAAAATTTCAGCTCAAAACTTGTAAATCAAAATTTCAGGTCAAAATGGCGCCCCACTGGCGCACCAATGAGCAATCTCCAAATCCACTATGTCAAATGCTTCCTAAGATGATTCCATAGATATGAGGATGATTTATAAGGATTTTCGTATGCCTTCCTCGGACATTTTGAGGTCATCTAAGGTGCTTTTCCATTTTTTTCGATTTACGGGATTTTAATTGTTCCAAAAATAAAAAGTCAGACTTCCACTTCTCAGAAAAATC
Organism: Turnera subulata; assembly: GCA_028386065.3. Lineage (NCBI taxonomy): Eukaryota > Viridiplantae > Streptophyta > Magnoliopsida > Malpighiales > Passifloraceae > Turnera > Turnera subulata. Next base: position 6,675 of record JAKUCV010002071.1, on the reverse strand, counting down.
TGAAATTTTGCAGGTTATTGGATTGGATTTTTATTGGTGTGTTTACAAAATTTCATCTCAAAACTTAAAAATAAAAGTTTCACCTCAAAACTCAAAAATCGCACCAATGGCGCACCAATAGCGCACCAATGGCGCCATAATGGCCCAGTGGACTAATGCATAAGAGCAATCTCCAAATCCACCATGTAAAATGCTACCTATAATGATTCCTCAAGTGTGGGGATGATTTATAAGGATTTTTGGATGCCTTCCCCGGACATTTTGAGCTCATCTGAGCTGCTTTTCCATTTTTTCCGATTTACGGGATTTTAATTATTCCAAATATAAAAATTCGGACTTCCGTCTTCTCAGAAAAATTTGAAATTTTGCAGGAGTTGGATTGGATTTATATTGGTGTGTGTACAGAGTTTCAGCAAAAAACTCAAAATTCAAAATTTCAGCTCAAAACTTAAAAATAGCACCAATGGCGCACCAATACGGCACAAATGGCGCCCCAATGGCCCAGTGAACCATTGCATAAGAGCAATCTCCAAATCCACCATGTCAAATGCTACCTAAGATGATTGCAAAAATATGGGAATGATTTATAAGGATTTTTGGATGCCTTCCACGGACATTTTGAGGTCATCTGAGGTGCTTTTCCATTTTTCCCGATTTACGGGATTTTAATTGTTCCAAAAATAAAAAGTCGGACTTCCACATCACAGTAAAATCTGAAATTTTTCAGGTAGTTGGGTTGTATTTTTAATGGTGTGTGTACCAAATTTCAGCTCAAAACTCAAAAATTAAAATTTCACCTCAAAACTCAAAAGTCGCACCAACGGCGCACCAATAGCGCCCCAATGGCCCAGTGAACAAATGCATAAGAGCAATCTCGAAATCCACCATGTAAAATGCTACCTATGATGATTCCTCAAGTTTGGGGATTATTTGTATGGATTTTTGGATGCGTTCCCCGGACATTTTGAGCTCATCTGTGGTTCTTTTCCATTTTTTCCGATTTACGGGATTTTAATTGTTCCAAAAATAAAAAGTCGGACTTCCGCGTCTCAGAAAAATCTGAAATTTTCCAGGTAGTTGGACTGGATTTTATTGGTCTGAGTACTAAATTTTAGCTCAAAACTCAAAAATCAAAATTTCAGCTCAAAACTCAAAAATCGCACCAATAGCTCACCAATGGCCAAGTGAACCAATGCATAACAGAAATCTCCAAATCCAACATGTCAAATGCTACCTAAGACGATTCCACAATTGTGGGGATGATTTATAAGGATTTTTTTATGCCTTACTAGGACATTTTGACGTCATCTATGGTGCTTTTCGATTTTTCCCGTTTTACGGGATTTTAATTGTTCCAAAAATAAAAAGTTGGACTTCAACTTCTCAGAAAAATCTGAAAATTTTCAGGTAGTTGGATTGCATTTTTATTGGTGTGAGTACAAAATTTCAGCTCAAAACTCAAAAATCAAAATTTCAGCTCAAAACTCAAAAATCGCACCAATGGCACACCAATAGCTCCCCAATGGCGCCCCAATAGCGCACCAATGGCCCAGTGAACCAATGCATAACAGCAATCTCAAAATCCAACATGTCAAATGGTACCTAAGAAGATTCGACAAATATGGAGAGGATTTATTAGGATTTTTGGATGCCTTCCTCGGACATTTTGAGGTCATCAAAGGTGCTTTTCCAATTTTCCCCAGGATATTAATTGTTCCAAAAATTAAAAGTCGGACACCCACTTCTCAGAAAAATCTAAAATTTTGCAGGTAGTTGGATTGGATTTTTGTTGGTGTGTGTAGAAATTTTCAGCTCAAAAATAAAAAATGAAAATTTCAGCTCAAAACTCAAAAATCGCACCAATAGCTCACCAATGGCGCACCAATGGCGCCCCAGTAGCGCACCAATGGCCCAGTGAACCAATGCATAAGTGAAATCTCCAAATCCAACATGTAAAATACTACCTAAGATGATTCCACAAATATGGGGATGATTTATATGGATTTTTGGACGCCTTCCTCGGACATTTTGAGGTCATCTAAGGTGCTTTTCCATTTTTCCGACTTACGGGATTTTAATTGTTCCAAAAATAAAAATTCGGACATCCACACCTCAGAAAAATCTGAAATTTTGCATTTAGTTGGACTGGAATTTTATTGGTGTGTGTAGAAAATTTCAGCTCAAAACAAAAAAAATCGCACCAATAGTGCCCCACTGGCGCCCTAATGGTGCCCCCATAGCGCACCAATGGCCCATGAACCAATGCATAAGAGCAATCTCCAAATCCACCATGTCAAATGCTACCTAAGATGATTCCACAAACATGGGGATGATTTATAAGAATTTTTGGATGCCTTCCTCGGACATTTTGAGGTCGTTTTCCACCTTTCCTGATTTACGAGATTTTAATTGTTCCAAAAATAAAAAGTCGGACTCCCACATCTCAGAAAAATCTTAAATTTTCCTGGTAGTTGGATTGGATTTTTATTGGTGGGTGTAGAAAATTTCAGCTCAAAAATCAATAATGAAAATTTCATCTCAAAACTCAAAAATCGCACCAGTAGCTCACCAACGGGGCACCAATAGCGCCCAATGGCGCTCCAATAGAGCCCAATGGCGCCCCAATAATGCACCAGTGGCCCAGTGAACCAATGCATAAGACCAATCTCCAAATCCACCATGTCAAATGCTACCTAAGATGATTCCACAAATATAGGGATGATTTATAAGGATTTTTGGAACCCTTCCCCGGAAATTTTGAGCTCATCTGAGGTGCTTTTCCATTTTTCTCGATTTACGTTATTTTAATTGTTCCAAAAATAAAAAGTCTGACTTCCACATCTCAGAATAATCTGAAATTATGCAGGTAGTTGGATTCGATTTTTTTTTGGTGCGTGTACAAAATTTCAGCTCAAAACTCAAAAATCAAAACTTCAGCTCAAAACTCAAAAATCGCACCAATGGCACACCAACAGCGCACCAATGGCGCCCCAATAGCGCACCAATGGCCCTGTGAACCAATGCTTAAGAGCAATATCCAAATCCACCATGTCAAATGCTACCTAAGATGATTCCACAAATATGGGGATGATTTATAAGGATTTTTGGGAGCCTTCCCCAGACATTTTGAGCTCATCTGGGGTGCTTTTCCATTTTACCCGATTTATGGGATTTTAATTGTTCCAAAAACGAAAAGTCGGACTTCCACATCTCAGAAAATTCTGAAATTTTGCAGGTAGTTGGATTTGGTTCTTATTGGTTTGTGTAGAAAAGTTCAATTCAAAACTCAAAAATCAAAATTTCAGCTCAAAACTCAAAAATCGCACCAATGGCGCCCCAATAGCGCACCAATGGCTCCCCAAGTGCGCATCAATGGCGCACCAATGGCGCCCCAATAGCGCACCAATGGCCCAGTGAACCAATGCATAAGAGCAATCTCCAAATCCACCATGTCAAATGCTACCTAAAATTATTCCACAAATGTGGGGATGATGTATAAGCATTTTTGGATGCCTTCCCCGGACATTTTGTGCTCATCTGAGGTGCTTTTCCATTTTTCCGATTTACGGGATTTTAATTGTTCCAAAAATAATAAGACGGACTTCCACTTCTCAGAAAAATCTGAAATTTTGCAGGTAGTTGGATTGTATTTTTATTGGTGTGTGTACAAAATTTCAGCTGAAAACTCAAAAATCAAAATTTTAGCTCAAAACTCAAAAATCGCACCAGTAGCGCAACAGTGGCGCCCCAATAGCGCACTAGTGGCCCAATGAACCAATACATAAGAGCAATCTCCAAATCCACCATGTGAAATGCTACCTAAGATGATTCCACAAGGATTTTTGGATGCCTTCCCCGGACATTTTGAGCTCATCTGAGGTACTTTTCCATTTTTCCCGATTTACGGGATTTTAATTGTTCCAAAAATAAAAAGTCGGATTTCTACATCTCAGAAAAATCTGAAATTTTTCAGGTAGTTGGTCTGAATTTTTAGTCGTGTGTGTACAAAATTTCAGCTCAAAACTCAAAAATCAAAATTTCAGCTCAAAACTAAAAAATCGCACAAATAGCGCACCAACGGCGTGCCAATAGCGCACCAATGCCGCACCGATGAGCAATCTCCAAATCCACCATGACAAATGCTACCTAGGATGAATCCACAAATATGGGGGTGATTTATAAGGATTTTTGGATGCCTTCCCCGGACATTATGAGCTCATCTGAGGTGGTTTTCCATTTTTCCCGATTTACGGGATTTTAATTGTTCCAAAAATAAAATGTCTGACTTCCACGTCTCTGAAAAATATTAAATTTTTCAGGTAGTTGGATTGGATTTCTCTTGTTGTTTGTATAAAATTTCAGCTCAAAACGTAAAAATCAAAATTTCAGCTCAAAACTAAAAATTCGCACCAATGGCGCACCAATAGCGCACCAATGGGGCACCAATGAGCAATCTCCAAATTCATCATGTCAAATGTTACCAATTCCATGAATATGGGGATGATTTATAAGAATTTTTGGATGCGTTTCCCGGACATTGTGGGCACAATTGGGGTGCTTGTCCATTTTTTCAGTTTTACGGGATTTTATTTGTTGCAAAAATTAAAAATCGGACTTCCGCATCTCAGAAAATTCTAAAATTTTGAAGGTAGTTGGATTGGATTTTTATCGGTTTGTGTACAAAAATTTCAGGTCAAAACTCAAAAATCAGAGTTTCAGCTCAAAACTCAAAAATCGCACCAATGGCGCTCCAATAGCGCATCAATGGCGCACCAATGGCGCCCCAATAATGCCCCAATGGCCCAGTGAACCAATGCATAAGGGCAATCTCCAAATCCAACATGTCAAATGCTACCTAACAAGATTCTACAAATATGGGGATGATTGATATGGATTTTTGGATGCCTTCCCCGGACATTTTGAGCTCATCTTACATGCTTTCCCATTATTCTCGATTTACGGGATTTTAATTGTTCCAAAAATAAAAAATCAAACTTCCATATCTCAGAAAAATCTGATATTTCGCAGGTAGTTGGATTGGATTTTTATTGGTTTGTGTACATAATATCTGCTCTAAACTCGAAAATTAAAATTTCAGCACAAAACTCAAAAAATGCACCAATGGCGCACCAATAGCGCACCAATAGTGCACCGATGGCCCAGTGAACCAATGCACAAGACCAATCTCCAAATCCACAATGTAAAATGCAACCTAAGATGATTCCACAAATATGGGGATGATTTATAAGGATTTTTGGATGCCTTCCCCGGACATTTTGAGCTCATCTGGGGTGCTTTTCCATTTTTTCCGATTTACGGGGTTTTAATTGTTCCAAAACTGAAAAGTAGAACTTCCACTTCTCAGAAAATTCTGAAATTTTGCAGGTAGTTGGATTGGGTTTTTATTGGTTTGTGTAAAAAATTTCAGCTCAAAACTTAAAAATCGCACCAATGGCGCCCCAATAACGCACCAATGGCCTAGTGAACCAATGCGTAAGAGCAATCTCCAAATCCACCATGTCAAATGCTACCTAATATGATTCCCGAAGTATGGGGATGATTTATATGAATTTTTGGATGCCTTCCCCGGACGTTTTGAGCTCATCTGAGGCGCGTTTCCATTTTTCCCGATTGACGGGATTTTATTTGTTCCAAAAATAAAATGTCAGACTTCCACATCTTAGAAAATTCTGAAATTTTGCAGGTAGTTGGATTGGATTTTTACTGGTGTGTGTATAAATTTTCTGCTCAAAACTCAAAAATGAAAATTTCAGCTCAAAACTCAAAAATCGCACCATTGGCGCACCATTAGCGCCCCAATAGCGCATCATTGGTGCACCAATGGTGCCCCAATGGCCCAGTGAACCAATGCATAAGAGCAATCTCCAAATCCACCATATCAAATGCTACCTATGATGATTCCACAAATATGGGGATGATTTATAAGGATTTTTGGATGTCTTCCCCGTGTAGGCCCAAAAGGGTAAGAAGGGGGGTTGAATTAGCCTGTAGCAAAAATTTTGTACTTCAACACAATTTTGGTTTGTGTTGAAGTACAAATTTTTGCACTAGAGAAGATTTGTATATGAGCAGAAACCAAATTCTGGGTAAACAAAATAATATGGACGAAAATTGAAAACATCACACACAAGAACCTAGAGTGGTCAACATCACACACAAGAACCTAGAATGGTCCCCCCTAAATCCTATGGGTACATCCACTACTCAAGGCTCCCCCTTGAAATTTTTAAAATCCACTAAATGACTTCTTCCAAGGTGAAGTCCAACCTTTTGCAACCAAGCTTTTTCAAAGGATCAAGCTCAAACCTTTACAAAAGTGTGGCTCTTTTACTACCACCCTTCCAGCATCATGAGTAGACTCCTATAGGCTCCCAAATAAGACAGCACAACGGTTCTTTTGGTTGTGAGTTGGTGGATTGAGAAGATAAGAACAGACACACTCCACCAATCTTCTCTGAACACATCATTTCTTCAAGTCTATCTTTTGCATCTTTTGAATTTTCAGATGGGACAAAGCCACATCCTAGCTGCAACGGTTTCTAACCTTCTAAAAGGAAAGGAAGAAGACGAAATGGGAGGAACGAAAACACTTCAATGTATAAAAGCAAGAGGACAAAGAAACATGGGGCTTATATGGTTCCAACGGATAAGTGA
>JAKUCV010002070.1:0-37632 GCA_028386065.3 Turnera subulata | reverse complement strand
AGTGGCAGCCGAACATGGGAGAAAAGAGAAGAAAGGAGAGGAGAGGGAGAGAAAATGATGATTTATATACCACTAGGGTTAGGGTTGATGTCGGCCGGGACCAAAACGACGTCGTTTTGGTCTTAGGCATGGTCAACCCTCTTCCCTTGGTCAAAACGCAGGCCATCTGTGTGTTTTATGTTTGGCCTATCCCAAAACTGTGTAGTTTTTGTCAAAACTACACTACACCATGTGTTGCACCCTAAAACACAATTTAATTCCGTAGAATCCGAAAGTAGGATTAAATCCAACATATATAAAATATTTCCGTGTAAAAATAAATTAATAACATTAATTTTCCTGACCAAAAATTCTGGAAATTCTTCAAGGGTAAAGTTGGAATTTAAATTCCAAAAATTTGAAAATTCCATAAAAATTAATTAACGAAAAATCGGGGCGTTACAAGTATGAACCTGAAGTTCAAAGAAATGATTCATTTGCAAAAGATTAGTAAGTCATTTGCCAGACATTTATTTGAAATACGTGACTATATACCAGCTACAAATGCTCCTGCTTTGATGTTCCTGAAGAACAATATAAGTATGCAAATGAATCCATATAATATGCTCGGTTCTAAAAGAAAGAAATTCTCGATAGAGAAAAAGGAGCAAAGTGATAAGATAGTCCCAGTAAGGAAATAAGGCCTCCAGTAGAGGTTTGAATTAAAAGTCCTCTAGAAGAGGAAAATCCTCCAGAAGAGGTTGTCTGACACAAATTGATAAAATTCCAGAAGTAACACAGGTACCTGAAATAAGTTGAATGTGATGAGATCTCAATTAAGTGTCAGGAATGAGATGGAACCGACATAAAATAACCGTCGATGGAATATTTATTGTTTAATATAGCGCTAAATGAAATGAGGATTATAAACCTACATTGACGAATGTAGGCACAGTGTAATTGGCCAAAATATAGAAATACAATTAAGGCTGTGTTGGACTCGCCCGAAGCTAGAAATTAGACTCGCCCGAAGCGAGAAGTTTTTCGGACCTGTAGTCCGTACACCAAAAGGTGTAAAATTCTATTGGTCATAAAATGGTATTTGTGCGGAAAGAAATAGATAATGAGATGTAAAGCACGGTTTGTGGCACAAAGTTTTTACCCAGACCAGGTATTAATTATGAGGAGAAATACTCCCCTGTGGTGGATGTAATTATTTTGATATGTCTGGCAATATATGAAAATTATTAGAAATGCATCTAGTGAATGCTATTACAGCCTATTATTATGGATCCATAAGTCATGAAGATCCCTGAAGGATCCAAGTTGCCAGAAGCAACTAATTCCCGGGAAATTACAAAAATAGAACTGAATTGATATTTACAGTCATTTTTTAGTATGGATAAATCTATTTATGATTGGCACTCCAGAAGCGGCTTCCAAATACCGTGCTATTAAATTGGTCCTGGAGTACCTTGTTATAAAGCCTGAAGCTTTTGACTTAAGCCTATTGGCAAGATATGTGTTTTCTCTTATCTTCGGGGTATAAAAGATGTGGTGTTATGATAATCCTGTAAGCCCGAAGAAAGGAGAGTTGTTTCTTGCAGATGCCGATCCCCCTCTTGATCCACAAAAGGCACAGCCGGATATCTGCTACAACTTTACACATGAAGTCGTTGCATCACTGGACTACAAAAGCAAGAGGGCAAGACAAATGCTCCAACAACAAAATATGAAGATACAATTGTCAATATTGTCCAGTTGGAGTGATGATGAATCAAAAGTAATCAGACAAGGGGCACGTCACCAGAAGTTGACAAGAGAATTATTGGCATACAACGACAACAAATAATCAAGCGAGGCCACTGTACTCTTTTTCCCTTCACCAAGTTTTTATCCCACAGGATTTTTCTTGGTAAGGTTTTTAATGAGGCAGTCAGGCCAAAATGAGGGGGAGTAGAATACGCACTGCACTCTTTTTCCCTTCACCAAATTTTTATCCCACAGGATTTTTCTTGGTAAAGTTTTTTTTTAATGAGACAGTTCTCCACTTAGCGTATTCTACCTAATGTATAATGACATCCAAGGGGGAGTGTTATAAAACACGTGAATGAATGTCATTATCACAGATTAACCCCATCAATTATTGTGTGTATTATATAAATGAATACAATGAATACAAGTTGGGTAGAGCTAAAAATGAGCTCTTTCATCCCATCTCTGCTCCTTTTCTCTTCTCCCTTCACCATCCTTTTTCTTCATAATTTTTCCCTCAAAATCTTATTTACAACAGTTTTTTCTTTATTAAGGTAAGACAATGCTTGTCTTAATGAGACAATTTTGTCAAGCTTATAATTATCTAAGGGAACAATATTATATATAGTCAAATCAAGCTTAAACTTTGATAAGAAATTAATTTGTTTATAAGGGACAATACTTCATTTTGTAGATATAATCTAAGGTAACAATTTTTAGATTTAGTCATAATACATAGGAGACAAATTAATGAATTAGTCTTTAGTCATTGAAGCTCTTATTGTAGTGTACCCTAGAGTGTGAAAAAAGTTTCACTTATAACAAGACACTTATAGTCAATTTCATCAATCCACTATAACGCAAATGCAATCCAACTTACCAATAGGGTCAATATATTCCCGCTCTTTCAAATCTTTTCAATTTTCATTATTCTTTGTTTTGTTTTTTTTTCTTCAAAAAACTAATTCTGGATTATAGCTAACCTTAAAAGGATGTAGTGTATTAAAAGTTAAACTAGAGCTTAAATCCTAACAATTCCAAACTAAGAAAGGCATTTACATCCTTAACGTACGTTAAAAAAATGGGTAATAAATAACCACTTGGGAATTATGTATGGGGAGCAACAGTAGTGAATAGTTACCCGAGAAAATTAATAGCCATCCCTAGATCTACAGTAATCGGAAGGTGGAAAGTAGAAATTATATTTAAAGAGATGGCACGGAAATCAAGAGAGAGCATTCTAAAAAAGAGTCTTTAAAATATGAAAGAGCTTAATACTCACTCAACTATTTTTTAAAAAAAGAACCATACTAAACTAAAGAATTGATTTTATAATAATTTTAAATTTTAAATTAATAATGAATTGAATTCAAACAAATTTAATACCAAATGGGATTCTAAAAAAATTAATACCAAATGGGAGCTTCTTTTAAAAAAAAAAGAAAAGAGAGCCAAATGGGCCTTAGTTGAACTAAGGCAGCGTTTGGACCCCGGGTATGGGACAGGCGCGATGGGCTTAAATTTCAGAGGCCCGATGTTTGGATGGCGGGGCGGGATTATATGATGGACTCGAGTCCAACGCGCGTTGGACTAAAACAAAAAATCTTGTCCACTCTCACACGCTGGAACAGAACAACTGTCCTTGGACAGCACTGTTTCACTTCCGAGACTATCCCTGGTTATTTTTTTTTAATCCCACATTACCCTCGCTCCTCAAAATCCTACTCCATCCCCTTTTTAATCCATTTCTCCTCTTCATCTTCTCTACGCCGCTCCACAGAAATTATCTCTCTCTCTTTCTCGAGCGGCTCTAGGTGAAAGCCACCTCCCCCTCTCCCTTCCTCCCATTCCCCCTCCGACCTTCCTCTCCATCTCCTCTTCGCCATCTCCTTCTCACCATCTCCTCCGTCCTTCGTCTCCATCCCCTTCTCACCATCTCTTCTCCCTCTGTCTCTCTCCGTTCTGTCGCCTCCGCCTCTCGCCTCCCTTTTCTCGTGTTGGTGTTTCTCTACAGTCCTTGTTGAAGTAGTCGGAGAGAGATCCAGGCGACGATCTCCTCTTCCCTGTCCTCGTCAAAATTCCCAATTTCAGTTTGAACTTTAACCCCAATTAGCCCGATCCCCAAATTTTGAATGAACCCTAACCCCCAATTAGCCCGATCCCCAATTTTTGTATAAACCCTAACCCCTATTAGCCTGATCCCTAATTTCTGTATGAACCCTAACCCTCAATTAGCCCGATCCCCAATTTTTGTATGAACCCTAACCCCAATTAGCCCGATCCCCAATTTCTATATGAACCCTAAACCCCCAATTTGCCCGATTCCCAATTTTTGAATGAAACCTAAACCTAATTTAAGTAGATCCCCAATTTTTTATAGAAAACCCAACACTAATTTCGTGTGATCCCCAATTCGATTAGAAACCCTAACCCTAATTTAGCATAAATTCCCAATTTGAGTAGGAACCCTAACCCTAATTTCGCATAAATCCCCAATTCGATTAGAAACCCTAACCCTAATTTCGCATAAATCCCCAATTCGATTAAGAACCCTAACCCTAATTTCGCATTAATCCCTAATTCGATTAGGAACCCTAACCCTAATTTTGCATAAATCCCCAATTCGATTAGGAACCCTAAGACTAATTTCGCATAAATCCCCAATTCGATTAGGAACCCTAACCCTGATTTGTGCCTATTTTTAAGTTACTGCCCATTACTTGCATTTGTAATTTGTTTTTTTAATTTGTGTTTGTTGTGTTTGACAAAGCGTTGTGTGTGGTCTGTGCTCGGTTTCACCTCGACTTGCGGAATTCTGTTTGCGTTGCTAAGGGTAAGTATTATGGAAGAAATTCTATTCCTTGTGGTGTATGTTTTTCCAATGAATTGTTTGTTGTTGGAGCGTTTTCTGCCCTCTAATTGTTTTTTGGTCATTAAATTGTTTGTTGTGTGGTTGTTTTGATATTAGTGATGCCTAATTCTTTTACTTATTCAATGTTTGCTTGTGACTTACTAGACTGAAAATGGATCGTGATCGACGTGCTAAACTCGCTGCTATTGTTTGTGTGCTTTCGAGGATGTATCTCCAATTTTTAATAAACTATGCTTGTTTTGTTGTTGTTTATTTGCATTCATCGTCCAATAGAGATGGTAGGCGGGTGGCGCGGATTGATAGAACTTTTTCTGCATATGAGACTAGGAGAGAGGAAATAGAGAGGATGTGTCGGGGGTCAAATGATTATACTATCTGGAGTACCAGAATGGATATGAATGCTTTTGCAGGATTGTGTGAGTTGCTTAGGACTAAAGGGGGGTTGATTGCAAGAGGGGAAGTAGGAATTGAGGAGCAGGTTGTGATTTTTACCCACATACTTGCATACCATGAAAAAAAAAACAGAACCCTTCAGGTTAGATTTATGAGGTCTGGTGAAACTATAAGCATACACTTCCATGCAGTGTTAAAAATTGTAATTCGAGTCCAGTCTGATTTATTTGCTAAACCTGAACCTGTCCCTGCTGGATGCACCGATAATAGATGGAGGTAGTTTAAGGTAATATTTTTGGTGTTTTCATATTTTTTTTTTCATGTTATAGGTTGGTGTTAATAAAATTAATAAAATATGTTTTGTATTTTACAAATTATTTTAGGGTTATTTAGGTGCATTAGATGGAATAAACATAGATGTCACAGTGCCAAACGAGGATAAACCAAGATATAGAAGCCGAAAGGGTCATATCTCAACCAATATGCTAGGTGTCTGTAACCGTGACAAGAATTTTGTCTATGTTTTCCCTGGTTGGGAGGGATCAGCTACTGATGCAAGAATCCTACGAGATGCTGTGACAAGGAGGAATGGTTTGCAGGTTCCTGTGGGTAGGTTAAAAGCGTTAATACAACCACTCTAAACATTTTTTTGTTCCTCTGTTACAATTAATACTAATTTTTAATTAATAAAATTATATATTTTCCTATTTTAGGTAATTACTATTTGGTTGATGCTGGCTATACTAATGGCCAAGGTTTTCTTGCTCCTTATAGAGGTGTGCGTTACCATCTTAAGGAATGGGCAACTAGTGGTCCAAGAATGCCGAGAAATCGTGAAGAATTTTTTAATATGAAGCATGCACAAGCTCAGAATGTTATTGAACATAGTTTTGGACTCTTGAAAAAAAGATGGGCTATCCTTAGGAGCCCTTCATTTTATCCAGTTAGGATTCAGGGTAGAATTGTCATGGCTTGTTGCTTGTTACACAATTACATTAGGACTGCTATGCGCTTTGACCCTGCAGAGAGCACCCCTCTAACAGAGGATGATCTTCCTGATGGAGATGATACTAAAAATCCTCTTGAAATGGTTGGCAGTGTCCAAATAAGCGACCAATAGACATGATGGAGAGATGACCTTGCTCAAGAAATGTATGATGAGTGGAGGGGTACACATGACATTAATTAGTATGCATTTGCAGTACTTGCGGGTGATTTCATTTTCTGTTGTTGATTGAATGATTGCTCTCTTTATCTTAATAAGTTCCTGCTATATTTGAATATTATGGAGGTGGTGAAAATTATTTAATTTTATTGTGGTATTTGTAATAACTGAATAACTTATGGTCTTTGTAATCTGAATGGAATTTTTCTTGTAGTATTTTCTTGTTCTGTGTGTTGTTCTTTTGATTGTGTGTTTTTCTTAGCTGTTGGTTGGCTTGCTGACAGTGGTAATGCATGCATTATTTGTGTATATTGTATGCTGTAAATGCAAGTTGTTATGAGAGTATGTTATAATAGGTTGTAGGAATGGGGGAAAGGCGTTCATGGACTGATCCTGAGACCAATACACTTGTTGATGTGTTGGAAGAGTTGGTAGTTGCTGGCCATAGGGTTGATGCTGGTCAGTTTAGGCTTGGTTCAATCAATATGATTGTTGCTAAGATGGCATCAGCATTTCCTGATGGTGGCATCTCAGCTAACCATGTTCGAAACAAAATGAAGAGGTTGAAAGTGAAGTTCAATGTGGCTGCTGATATGGCTAACACCTCTGGATTTGGCTGGAATAGCGAGAAGCATGTGTTGAAGTGGACAACCCTGACATTTTGGCAGAATATGTGAAGGTATGTATTCCTTTTGCTTTTATTAGTTTGTATATGTTTTAATAGAATATTTCAATGCATGCATGCATATTAGTTGTTCTGGAATACTGATATGATTCTTTTTAATTTTCTGCAGAACTTTCCCAATCGAGCATATGTCTGTGGCAGACCATTTCCACAGTATTCGAAGCTGCAATTCATTTTTTGCCATGACAGGGCCAGTGGTGCTGATGCTGAAACTCTTGGAGATGCTCTGGAGAACATGCAAGAGGAAGTTGGAGACACAATCATGGTATCTGCTGCCACAATAATAATGGGCTGTCCATCTTCTCCAACTACTACAGCCACTGCTACACCAGCAACCTCCCATGCTGCAAATGAGGCCTCTATGGCATCTAGTTCTGTTGGGAGTAAGAAACAGAGGCAGGCACAAGCTCTGATGCTCTCTGGGCCCTCACTGATGCTATAATCAGTGGCATTGAGAACCAGGGACAACACATGGAGACCTTGGCTAATGCAATCAGAGACAAGGATGCTACTCGCATTCTGGGAGAGGAGCTTAAGAACCTTGGTCTGACTGCTGTCCATGTAACACCCCAAATTTTTATAATTTAATTTATGGAATTCTCGAATTTTTATTCCAATTTTACCCTTGAGGAACTTCCAGATTTTTGGTTATGGAAATAAATTATTTTCCTTGGAAATGATGTTTTTAAGTTGGCATTATAGGGGGTTTGAGTTTCGTCGGAAATGGGAACTTGTTTTGGGGTGAAACGGGGTTTACCGTAGTTCAAATCAAAACTACGTCGTTTTGATTAGAGGAAACGAAAAAAAAAATGTTGACCCAGCTAGGGCGGGTTGACCGCGCCCAGCCAAAACGAAACGACTTCGTTTTGGCCAGGCGGGTCAAAGCCCTAACCCTCCTCTCTTCTCTCTTTTATTTCTTCTTTTCTCTCCTCTCTCTCTTCCTTTCCGTGCAGCCATCTCTCTCTCTCTCTCTCTCTCTCTCCCATGATTTTTGTTCCGATTCCTCCTCCCCCAAATTGTGACTCGTTCCTTCTTCCCTCTCGTTAAACACAAAACGTCGCCGCGCCCACAAGCCAGGAAGTTGGCTCTACGCCGCGTCGAGGACGAGACACACAGCAGCCGAGGACTGACGGCGGAGAACTCGAGGACCGAGTCCGGTTGTCGCCGTTGTTGTACCGGTAAGCCGCTGCACTTCCTTCCTCCCTCTATTTCTTTTCTTTTTGTTGTTTGTTGTTGTTCTTCTCGATTTGGTGGATTAACCCGGTTGGGTTTTCTGTGGCGGGTCTGGGTGTATCGTGTGGTGTTGGTGGTTGGATGGTGGTGGGTTGCGTGGCTGTGGTCGTGACTCGACGGGGTTGGCTATAGTTTGGGTTGGCCGTTGTGGTTGCTCCGGCAGTGGGTGCTCGGATTTGCTGCTGTTCCACCATTTCGAGCAGATCCAGTCTTGGATAGCATTTTCCGGGTAAGGATTTGTTTTCCAATCCCGTTTTCTATTCGTTAACTGTTGGTTTTGAGGTTGTGGAGGTTGAATCGAGTACGGTTTGGATGTTTTAGGGCCTTGGCAGTTTTGTTGGGTTTGTTTTAAGAGCAATTTGGATTTTTCCGGCAAGGTGACTGGAATCCGGCGAGTTCGGGATTTTCCGGCGAAGGCTCGGGTTTTGCTCCGACGGGCAGATTCCTTCTTCGGCTTGTACACGGTACTTCTTCCGTTTCGTCTCAGTTTTGGTTTGTACATATTGATGGATTTAATCGAGTTAATGTACATTTAATGTAATTGAGACTTAGTGGAAACCGTGTGCGGGGGTGTGAGAGTGTGTGGCTGGAAATTTACCGACACGGATAGAATCTTAGGTCGTTTAACTCTTGGGCTCAGAAATGACCTTAGAACAGCATTTAGGAAAACCGGGCCCAGGCCTAACAACCTAACTCTTTAGCACAAGTATGTTATTCTGGACTATAAGATATGGGCTTAAGGACCAATAACATAAATGGATAGTTTCAGATTTAAGGAGATGGGCTTTAGGCCCGGGAACTCGTTATGGACATAAGGAATGGGCCTTAAGCCCGGGAATAGTTTATGGACTTAGTTGGGTTTAAGCCCGATGAACCTTAGGTCCTTGTCTTTTGGAGTAGTTGGTGAGGAGATAAATCCTTTTGGGCTTGGACCCTGAAATTACATAACTGGAGAGTTTGGGTCGGGTTTTACCCGGTTGAGCATATAATTAGCATGCATGCACGGTTTTGTATGTAATGGTTTTGTAATTATTGTGTGTGCCGGTATTCAGGCACGGGTAACACCTCGAGAGCTGGAGGATCTGTCTTGGGGAAAGCTTCACAGGATAATCATCGTTGAGGTGACTTTATAAGTCTTTCTATGTTTGTTTGCATGTGCTTGTTGGTTTGGTTTGTCTGAGTTACATGCCTTGTTTGCTAACATGCTATGATTTGTATTGTATGCCTGTGTGTTACTACTTGTCGGATGAGCATGATTTATTTAACTGTTATGAGATATATGTGGTATGATTTTGGGTGAACTGTGTGATGTATTGTGGGTTGGAAACCCGGATGCTTGATTTAGTGTATAATTCACACAACCCTGATAAATCATAACTTATGGCACACATGAACTCTTAAGTATGAATAAAAATAATACACTATAAAAGATATACTACTATGGGCTGATGACCGGTTGGTTCGAGCGGGAAGTGATACCCCTTGGGATTGCATGCAGGATAGCATGGTATATGCGGTTTAGTAGATGGGTATGTGATGACTGGTTCTACCTCCCTCCTTCTACCTTCCCCTTTCTACCTCCCTCTTTCTCTCTGTCTCTCTCTCTCTGTGATTGTATTTGGGCTATATGCTTGGTTATATTGGGCTTATGCCCTGGTTGTCTCATGAGACGGGACCGAGCTCGACGCACACAGTAGGGGGCCCTGAATAATAAATATAATAATAAAAATTAACACACAAACAGATGTAAAACATAAACTATCTGCTTATATGTTGTTGGCATGTTAGTACTGGTTATTGTGTGTTTGCTTACTAGTGCTTGTTTCTCTACACTCCTTTCGAGCTTGCTTTGCACACCTACATAACTAGATTTATAATGCTCACTGAGTAGGCGACTCACATTATCGCCACCGTTGTTTTTCAGACCCTTAGTTAGCGTGCCGCTTCCTTTTTCCTTCCTGGAGTGCGGACGAGGATATCCCAGTAGGTAGCTGTGCTTCTTCTCCCGGTTGGATCCATAGAGCCGACATGCATACCATTTTCTTCTCTTGTTTTTATTTTATCTTTGTCTTCCGCTACATAGAAATTTATTGAGATGTCATTCTTGTTTTTATTACATTGTCGGCGGGTTGCCGGGATTGATACATGATGTTGTTTCGGCGGATTTGCCGGGTTTGATCTATGGCTTGATAAGCCGGTTTATTCTTGATCTTCTATGACATCTCAGTTTAATAAGATTTACGGAATATGTTTTGGCATTGATCTACATATCCCGGGTTTCAGGGGCGTTTTGGTAATTTCATTTATTTAATTACTTTATTTTGTAAAATCGGGATACGGGCGTTTCAGTCCAAGTTGTGAAGGTGGTTAAGAAGATGAGTGAGCACCAAGAATATGCCAGCTACTTCTGGGATCTGGATGTGGATCAGAAGAGGGAGTTTGTGGATAGCTTGTTGGGAGCTGATAAGTGATGGCTCCATATTAGCATCTAACTATAGCAGTTGTAGGTGTTAGTCATTTTGCTATGCGATTTTGGATGTTGGTATAGGCTGCTGCCTATTTATATGCTTAGTAATAACTAGGTTTAAGTCTTAGCATTATGCATTTTGGACGTTGGTATAGGCTGGTGTCTATTATTATGCTAGAATCTAGTGGGTATAGTCATTGCAGTAGTATGCATTTTGCAGGTTGGAATAGGCGGCTACCCATTATTATGATGTAGGATGTGATGATGCTATGTGGTACAGGCTAACTGATGCTGTATTGTATGATGTTGTGGATTCTTACTATGTTATATATGCAGTTGTATTTAGTATGTGTGCTGTTTGCTTATGCTGTTTGTATTTTTTTTTCACTTCAGGTGGTAATGGCATGGTATTGGACATGCATGTCATGCTTCTAACATCATATTGATAATATAACAGGGCTTGAACGTTTGCAATGGCAAAGTACAAGTTCTATGTTGTGTTTAATGGTTGGAAAAATGGGATTTACGAGGATTGGGAAGAAGTGAAATTGGCCACAAATGGGTATCCGAATGCGAGCTTCAAAGGTTACAAAACTCGTGATGAAGCAATTTCAGCATATGTAATGAGTGAGAAAAGGTGGGTTAGGGAGAACTATAACCAATTCCAATATGAAATTGTGCCTCAAACTTCAACAAGTGCCGGGCCTATCCAAGTGCCTTTGTCAATGGGAATGGCAACTCCCAATCCATTCAATGTGCCAATGTCCATGCCGACTCCCAACTCGTCTGAGAAGAAGCAACACTTTGTACTTCCCCTCATTACTTTTGTTATGGGTTTTTTTTAGCCTTATTGGCAATTGCAATAGTTAAGGCAATGTAATTGCATGGTTTGTATCAAATGAAAAGAATTATGGAACGGAAACAAGTTAAATTGATTATGCTATGTTTAAGATAGTGTAGTTTTAAATGTAATATTAATTTACATATCATCGCAAAAAAATATTATGGATTACCCCAAATATAGTGATTAGATATATTTCCCAATACTAACTTTTCATTAAAATTCTTAACCATATAAAAATATCTACATTAATGGTAGTAGTAATTATGAATAGTATTACACATGTAATTTACAAATTGCATTAACAGAGTCAACAAGTAATTTAATGTTTTAATCTCCTTCAATAGTAATAAATAGATATTTTAATCTCCAAAATATTTAGAAGTAAATAAAAAATAGTATATCTAAATAGTATTCGTTATTAAGCCTCAAATTTATATGTATTTAATACTTAACCATTTCTAACAACATGGAGGGCAATATGGACATTACTACACTTAGTCCCGTCCAGAGCACAGCTAACCAAACATAATTCAGTACAATAATCCTATTTGTTGTACTCCAGTCCGAACACTGTATAGGACAGTATAATTGTCCAATCGAGTCCAGTCCTGTCCAGGGGTCCAAACGCTGCCTAAGTGTACATAAATGAAGGAAACAGGAATTATTGGATGTAAATATATCAAAAACCCCCCCGGAAGATCCAGTAAGAACCCTTATATGCCCGTCGCGTTTTCTTCCTCACCCGTATCCATCCATATAACAGACCTCACTCACTCCTCGCTGTCATGTTCAAAAATTAAAGCAGAAAAAGAAAAAAAAGGGAAGAGAGGAGACGAAATTGAAAACCAACAACAACGACACAGATCTACGAAATCCATCACTCTCAACACCACGCACTCTCACGTGTTTCTCGTTGCGGCAGGATTGCTCCCAGCTGCTACGCATTAGCCGTAGCCACAGGTGTAGTAGGTGGCATCGGAGGCAGAGGAGCAGGCGGCGGCGGCGGCGGCGACGACGACAACGAGGGCAGCAACATGCTCCATTCGACTGGAAGACCTTCCTCGCCCTCGTCTACCTCATGGGCCTTTGTTGTATCGGCTGCATTTCCCAGCAAGACCTGCACCTGATACCTTCACTCCAATCCAAAACCCTAAGCCACTGTCTGGATCCTTGACTGCAAAAGAATCCCATGTGCTTTCTGTTTCTTTTGTCTCTTCACGCTCACTGCACCAATGTAATGAAGAATCCTGCTACATTTGGAATTCTTGGGTTATCCTCAACAAGTGAGCTTCTACTTCTCATGCTTTTAAGTAATTTGCTTGTTGATATGCTTATAGTACCCCGTCTCAGTCATGTGGTGTTTTTAATTGATCATATATATCCCTGTTCTATCGTAATCGGTCTGTTTATCTGGTTAGTTTGCTTAGTTTTCAATCTATGTGTAAACGGGTTTACACTTTTAAAGTATCTGGTTTCTATTTCCTTATCGAACTACATGGTCATACATGGATACAAACTTCTTTCCTTATCTGGAAAACGAATCCAAATTTTGGGAGTGATACGGGCTTGGATTAGATGGTTTATTGTAACTTATTACTATCCTTCACACTTTGGGAAAGAAGTGTGTGATACGTGGCAAATTGTCCATTTTTGAGTTGAATATTGCAGCTTTGATTGATTTCAATCAGTTTTGAAATTAATTTTTAACTTTGGGAAAGTTGGCCTAATTTTTACTAATTGAAGCATTCAACTGGCCCAAATCCAGATATATGCGACTAATTAATGGAAGCATAAGTTTATTCAATTCCTTCTTTATTTTCCCTGCTTTCTAGTGGATGGTGAACCGTACATGTATCTAGCAACTTCAGCAGGTCACTGCAGTGGGTAGAATTTACTTTTGCCGTCAATCTATAACTGTCTCACTTGTTTGTTTCTATTTCTTCTTTATGTAGCAAAACGTTAAGATTCTCAGGCTGCTTTCAGTCTCCAAAGATGGATGGCTCAACAGTTGGGAATTTTCCTCCTGATCAATTTGAGGGTTCACTTCATGAGCGTCGTATTTTTTCAAAAATTTTCTTTACTAAAGATACTGGCGGCCTAAGGCATCTTGTTAATGGAATAACTCATTTCAACTCGGAGGACAGTAAGCTTGAAGATGTTTCAATGTGCTCTAACAGTGAAAACTCAGCAGTAACAAACCAGTCTCCCCCTGAAAGCTTGTTGGAGGTTTCTGACACAAATGAGAATTCTGGAAAGGTTTCCTCTTCAGGTTGTTTCCCTGAAAGATGTTTTTTCATAGAGAGTGATGATCAGAGAAAAAGTCCCAAGCGAACAAAGATTTCAATTATTGAGCCTTCCATCACAGGGCCAAATATGATGACTGTTTTATCTTCATCGACGCTTGCTGCACCTGTTGCAGATACCGACTTGGTGAACCGGATGTTCTGTATAGTTGAATCGTCCTATCAGGGTGTTACATCTTGTTGCTATCCTATAAGGCAAAATGAAAAGTTGGACAGAGATATTGGTGTATGTGACCAAGATGTTCTGCAATGTGGATTGCCAAAGTCAAATGAACCTGCAGGTGATGAGGTTCATTTTGGTAAAGCAGTTTCATCACCTATTTCCCAAGAGAGCTTTGCAACTAAGATTTTATTTGCAAGTCCTTCTATGGATATTTTAGGCAAACCTGGATCACTTCTAAATGATGGGGAAAAACAGAAAGGGTTTGATTCACATGGATTGGATGCATCTAATGTGTTGAACGAAGATTGTAAAAAGGATCCTCGTCCTGTTCTCCAAGGCCATGTAGTTCGTATACTTTTGGCTATGGGTTGGCGTATTGAAAAGCGTAAAAGACCTAGTAGGAAATATGTTGAGTCTATTTATCGGTCACCTGATGGTAGGTTATTCCGTGACTTCCCTAAGGTTTGGAGGTTGTGCGGTCAAATTTTGCTTGCAGGCAGATGCCCGTTGGTGCTAGGGCACTATGGTAAGGAATGGGCTGATATAAATCAGTTTTGGTATGACCTGCTAAATGCAGTGGTGAATATTGAGCAAGCCATGGGTCAAGCAGATCTTGCTAATGTTTGGAGTCTTTTAGATCCCTTTGTTAAAGTTGTGTTCCTTGACAGGAAGGTTGGTTCACTGAGAAAGGGCTGTTCAGTTAAAGTTGCTTCAAGCATAGGGATTGACAGTAATAATAAGATTGAAGGTGTTGTGGCCTCGAAAAATGAGGACAATGTAAGAAATAAGATTCAAATGCTGTCTTGCAGAACATGTATGAACAAACTGAAAATTTCTCAGATGACATCATCTCCAGCTCAGGTGGTAGATGACACTTGTATTCCATTTTTGAGCTGCCAATGTAACAGTCCATTAACTGTCGGGAACATTAATGCCCCTGGGGGATTTGAGGCTCTTTCCTCTCATGAGGATAGCAATTTGGTTGATTTAGATGATGGCAATGGTAACCAGGATTCTGACCATGATGAGCCAACTTCTACTCATTTTGCAACTTTGGGAGTTGTGGGGGACTTTGGAGGAGGTAAAGCGGAGGTTGCTGAGTGTGTTCAAGCGTCAAATTTCAAAGCTAAGTTTAAAGCTGACATTGTTTGGAAAAATAAGAAGTGCAGAAAATCCAAAAAGATATCTGAAATCAGATCAGCAACATTAGACCAAAGTGGCAATACAGATGCACGTACCGAATTAGAATTGAATGTTGGTGAGAGAAATTGTGTTGTAACTGGAGAACCTGAAAGAAGCCGTAAAAAATCCTCACTATTTGATACTTGCCTGCCTAAGATTGAGAATGGTTTGAAACTGAAGAAGAAATGTCGCAATCTTGATACTTCTAAGAATGGAAAAAAGAAACTAAAAAAATGCCGGATAAAGGATGATGATCTATTAGTTTCTGCGATTTTCAAAAGCAATACTTCCAGCCGAGGTTCTACCAGATATATTTCAAAGAAAAAGACCTCTAGATTAAAAGCAAAGTTCATGGGCAGGCAGGGCAGCTGCAGGCTGCTCCCAAGAAATCAGGGGAAAAAGGGATTGGTGATGGGATCTAGAACAGTTTTGTGCTGGTTGATCAATACTGGGGTCATTTCTCTGAAAGATGTGATCCAGTATCGAAGCCCAGAGGATGATGTCGTGATTAAGGATGGTCTGATCACCAGGAATGGCATCATGTGTAATTGCTGCCATTCAGAATTTTCAGTTTCTAAATTCAAGAGTCATGCTGGTTTTAAGTTGAGCCGCCCCTGTTTAAATCTTTTCATGGATTCTGGAAAGCCTTTTGCACTATGCCAACTTCAAGCTTGGTCAGCGGAATACAAAACCAGGAAAGGGGGCAGCCTAGTGGTGCGAGCCGATGAAGATGATAAGAATGATGATTCGTGTGGACTCTGTGGTGATGGTGGGGAGTTGATATGCTGTGATAATTGTCCTTCCACTTTTCACCAAGCCTGCTTGTCTACTGAGGTTTGCCTTTTGCTTCTTCCTTTAAGTTGTATATTCTGTTTCTCCTTTTCTCTATTCTGCCTCTAGAGCACCATAAGTAGTTGTTGGTCTCATTGCATTTATTTTAGTTTGAAGCATCATAGAAGCCTGCATCTAGATGCCAGTTGGATCAATCACTGGAATTTTTTTTGGCTATACGAAGCTTGAATAATGGTGCGAAGTGATATTCACATTTATGGCACTCTCCTCAAGATTTGATAAATTTTGTTTTGAAGATTGATGGAACAGATCTTGTATTTATTAAATATTATTGATGGTTTGTGCGATCAGGATTCAAAATTTTGAACAGCTGTAACTAACAAGATAGATCAATTATTTCGTTGCCTCTCAGGGTTTATGTTTTAATTGGATCTATTCAACTGAAATCTATTTTCTCTCTAGAATTCCAGCTTAAAACTCACAAATCATAAATAACTGCAGAACATCCCTTTCATTTTTGTTTCCTTTTGGAATGTTTGTTCGCTAGAAATTGAGAAATATTGCATGCCTGTTGTAATGTTGTCATCACAGGTTCCAATGAGGGCTGATATGACTTTTTTCCAGGCAGGCAGCCCAATAGTGTACTGAAAAAGGAATTTGAATACTTGTACTATCGTATGGGATTTTATTTGTTATTTCGAAGTCCTAAAACATTAGTCAAGTGTATGTTAAAGTAACACAAACAAATTGTATTCCAAGTTCTCTCTCATGGTGCACACAAATAACTCTAACAGTAGGAATTTTGAGTAATGGATCCTTTGTTTAGATCTTTTTTTGTCCAATATCTAGCTATTTAGGCATTTGGCAAGGCTGGTCTCAGTCATCTTACGAGTCTGATTCCCCAAACTCTTGTAAATTTATGAAGCTGCTGCCACTCATTGGCTGTGTCTACTTGATTCTGGAGAAGGAATGCTCATTGAATACTAACTTCATTTCAGTAGTTTCTTAGGTCATGTTGTTAGCAATTATCATAGCTGCGCATAGATGCCCTTTTGGCGTTGATCTAAGTCTTTTGTTGCCGCCCCATCTCAGAACTGATATACTCTCATACCAATAAAACTAGAATTGCGACAGGCAATCTTCCTTGTTGCCAACATTGAGGTTCAAATTTGTTCCTCAGTTTCCTTTCGGTTCATTTATGTCCACCAACTTTTTTCAGAATTAACAATGACATAAAATTATGGCATCAACAAAGGTGTAGCTTCCTGCTCCATCTTGAGCTCAGCCAGAACAGTATACGTGCAGGCCAACCATGGCTATTTAGTTTCTATCTTGAACACTTAGTCTTGTAAAGTATGTAATTGGACTATGCTAAGACTATTGGATTGCTCTTGCATTAAGGCATTGAATTGTGATCAACTAAATACTTTCTCGTCGGTGTACATAAGATCGATCAATGCCTGTAATATTTTTATAACTCTGGACCAGTTAAAACATTCACCTACAACTATGCATGTTAAGCATTTACTCTTGCCTATACTGGACCCGACTTGAGTGTTTTAAGGCTGTGATCCTTGCCTCTGTTGGTACTTTCTGGGTGCTTCCAAGCTCCTTGTATGGGTTGTCCACAGAATCCTTCTTGTCAATGAAATGGATGCTGGAAATGTCGTCTAGAACCAAGTAGATGAAGAGAAATTGGGTTTTATACTGTTATAATATTTCTGGGTTTATTTTGTGGGAGACAACATGTAAACTTTTTCAAGGAGTGGGGCCTATCTGTTGGGTGAAAGTTATTTAATGTCGATCCTGTGGTGCTGTGATAGCCGCAACACCAGTTGCATCTTTTCTCCTTCCTTATAATTATTATTTTTTCAGAAAGTTTGCAGACGAGACTCGGTTGATGAGTGGTTTTTGGACCATACTTTAATTCTGTTTCATCCTTTCTACGAGAAGAGGGCACATTCAGGCTAGCTCTACACATACTAGGTTACTAGAGCAATGACAGAAATCTTTTCAAACACGTGTTTTGTGTTCCCAGAAGATTATATCTCTCTGATGACATGCTCCAAATTCCTTTGCCGATTTCACTAACGTTTACCTCAACCATGGTCTACTCCTTTTTTCTCTGTTTTAGAAACTTACTTGATATTTTAATTTGGGAGTATGTCGGATCGAGTTAGTCAATGGTGTTCTTAAACCAATGTCGAACAATTATGATAACAACAATGCTAGGGATATAAAGATTTTGTTACTAATTTCTCTTACTAACATATGTGGCATACATTACAACAGTCTATCAATGCTTTTTGAAATTTGAATTATCACATTACATTCATTACACATCCAACACAATTATGCCACATGTTCTAATTTTGTAAGAGAATCTTAGCGTCTCAAATATTATTCTTTGGATAAAAATTCATGCTTAAGATGACGGATACGGTACCTGGAAATTTTTTTGTCTTCATTTTCTACAAACTGGGAAGCATCATGCTTCCTAAGCTCTCAAAATTTTGTCCTCATCAATTTCTTATATTAAAATTTTCATAAAGCTGTATTCTCTTTTTGAGGCAAGTTTTCTAGTTCTTTTGGCACTGTAGTCATGGTTTTCATTTTTATTGGCGGAAGTATCATTCTCCCAAGGTCTTAAACATTGAAATGGCATTATTCCTCGGTCATTGACATTTGGTTCCGAACTACGGTTTCGTTCCAATAGTCGGAGGAGAAAGTATCATTTTGAATAACTTCATTTAAGCCAATATGTAATGCTTAGTGAGCCACCTCCATAATGGCTGCAAAAAATTGTTTCTATAATGGCAGTTGGTGCTTATGATTTTAAAGGCTCTCCTGTTGAAGCAACTTTTGCCAATTTATGACATCCTAAGCCAACTTTAGAACGAATTTCACCGGCTTTTTATACCTTATGAATCAGGATATTATACTTAAAAGTGAAGATTTGACTTTCTATTTGAAGATCTTATGGTAAAAAATCAACTGCTTTATTCTTGCTATTGCAAAATGTTCTTCATTTTTTTAGTTTTTCCATTATTTACTTTTTTTGTAGTCTTTTGTTTTCAACTGTTGCAAATTATTAAAATCCTTCTCCACTCTTCGTTCATAAGTTGCAAATAACATAACCCTTCTCCACTGACAGTATTAGTGCCATCCCATAATAAGTTTGGATACAATTCACCAAAATGCCTGACAATCTGTTCTCTCCTTGATGGAAACTGTCAAGCAAACTTGTGATGTCATGACCGCCACTGTCTTCTAAAGTTATGAGTTAATGTCATTCCTTTGGCGTGCTTTCTATTTTTGTTGGTTGAACTTGACTTGCATCAGGGTTCTGTCTTTTTCATAAGCATTGTTTGCTGCTAAACTATCTTATTTACTGACTTTCACATGCATCAAATTGTGGAAAATCATTCAATGCAACCAATTTCTGTAAATTTGTCCTCTGCAAATGTGGACATGGATTTATTCCTTGATCTAAGTAATTTATGAATTGAAATATATAATTATTTACTTGCTGCTGTCCTCTTTATGTTTGTTCTATTTTTGTTGTTTTCCAAAAATTCATGTTGAATTATTGTGTAATCTGGCTTCTTTGACATGTGTGATGCACATGGCAAGTAATTTTGGAAATTCAAAAATGTTATCTTTTTTGAAATAAGAATTAAGAAGTGCCTATATCATTTACAAATTATACATTCTTGGATCTCTAGTGGTTTATTTCTCAGGATATTGTACGTTTATTCTTTCACAATTTTATTATGATTAGCCAATCAGCCTTAGCCCAAGCGACTTCTCGCTCCTCCCTCCCCTCACATCAGTATGGTTTGATTCCCTAGACGATAGAAAGACAAAGAAGGATAACTATTAGTTTTCCCTCTGATATTTGATTTGGTACTGAACAAGCTGATTCTATCTTAAGGGCTAACTGTTGGAAACTTGGACGAACATGATGCCAATTCCAGTCTCCGCTTTTAGTCATTGTTGGTACCTACTGAAACAACCAGAATATCTTTAGAATTATGCTAACCAATTTAGCAATAATTACTAATCTGGCATTTTTTCATTCCAATATTTAACACCTTCATTTGCTTTTAAAAATTATCCTATATAAGCATATTGGAATGGAGCTTCTCTTACTACTTTTAAGAAGCTTTACAATATGGTTCTCAATATTTATTATGATCTGACTGTGGTATTTGATTCGTGGTAAATTGTGATCAAGGCCCGTTGGATTCACCTTGTTTCTGGGTTGATATACCATAAGTAAAATCACCGTTTCTTTCTTTAACATACTCCATATGAATTTTCATTGCTTGATTCAAGTCCAGCAGCTCCTTGAATTGAATCAACTGTTTTGTTGACTTAATTTACCTGACTCCAGGTGCTCCCTGAAGGAAGTTGGTACTGCTCAAACTGCACTTGTCGGGTGTGTGGGGATTTGGTCAATGACAGGGCGGATATAAGATCACTTGACGCATGTAAATGTTCACAGTGCGAGCAAAAATGTATTGTTTCTCATCCTCTTCTTTCTAGTTTAACTGTTTTGTCCATCTAAAATTATTACCAAAGTGCATATCCAACGTAAAGATATTTCAGTTATGAGAGGAAAGAAAAGATTAAAAGACATTAATAACGGTAACTAGATAAGTATTGTATGGATATGAATCCAAATTTATAGTGGGGTTGCAATTGTACGGATCAAGCATTCAAATTGACGTAACATAAAACCTATTAGTGCGAAAGCACCGTGCAAGGAATTTCTTCAAGTAATATGATGTCTAAAGTTAAGAGTTCCGTTGTATATAGGTTGCTGTTGATCATGTGTATAGGCTCGCATGTTTATTTGCCAAGTACAAACCAATATGAGTGGTCTGAAAAAAGCAAAGTAAGTACTTGTGCAAACCACTTATTATTGAAGACATTAATTTGTACATCATTTTTTGTACAAATTCCTTGTCTTATGCATTTTCCTGGTAGTGATACAAGGCCAAGTTGATCTCCATTTCCACTGTCAAATGTGACAATTCTACAGCACTTATTAGTGTAAATAAGTTATGAAAACTTTGCTAGAAATGAGAGGAGTTTTTGAACATGGTACATCAACTTCAGGCCATAAACTTCATCTGCATTCAACCTTTTTTTAGTCATCTCTAGGTTGTTCTGTTAACTCATTCTTGATCGAAGTCTCATCCACCGACCCATTATTGATAAGCTTGTTAGGCATTCTCTTGCTAGCAACCGTTTCTGGTTCTTTGTGCCATAATGGGTTTTTCCTCTTCTGTCGAATCTTAGTAATAACTTGGAGCTTTTGTGTCTTTTATTGGATGTAACATAAGGAGCGACTTTCTCACACCTGAGTTTGCCATCGACTGTTCATTCAGCATTTCATGATGGAATGTGTACTTTGCATCTTCAAATTTCTTTGTCTTGAAGCTGAGGTTCAAATGCAAATTTTCTCTTCTTACAGATCATGGATCATGCCAAAAGGGGAAGTGCATTTCAGGAATTGTTTCTGATGCTTGGTTTTGTGGCTCAAGTTGTCAAGAGGTACTTTAGCTCAATATTTAGCTGAGTTAATTTACAATGGAATTCGATGATTTGTCAAATTAAAGCCTTTCGGATGTGAAACTTTGAAAGCATTCAAGTTATCTTTTTGGTGCTTTAGCTTGTACTCTCTTTTCTCTCGACAACTGTTATTTGATTACCTGTTATCGCTTTGTTTTTATGTTAATGCCATTTGCTCAATATTTTGATGAGTTAATTTACAATGGAATTCAATGATTTGTCAAATTAAAGCCTTTCAGCCGTGAAACTTTGAAAGCATTTCAAGTCATCTTTTTGGTGCCGTAGCTTGTACCCTCTTTTCTCTCGACAACTGTTATTTGATTACCTGTTATCGCTTTGTTTTTTTTTTTTTTTGTTAATGCCATTATCATCATTTGCCTCAAATATATGTAGTTTAAGGTCCTCATTCTTATTTCTGTCCTGATACCGTGCTTTTATTTTGGAACATGTGTATATACCATCTGTCCTCAGATGTATAACTTAGCAACACTGAGGTTGATCGATGAACACTGTGCTTCTATCTTTTGCTTGTTGTTTGCCATTAAAAGACTCAAATTTGCGCACAATCATGGTTATATTAGACCTGCCTGACATACTCCTGTGCATTGGCTGCCCTTTGATCGGTGTACTTGTTCTGCTTCTATGTTTCTGCCTGCTTCTTTGGTCACTTTAGATAAACTTCTTCTTAAAGGATATGTATGAAATTTTTTGCACTTGATTGCCTGTATGTTGAGCTATGGTTTCTTAAATATTCCTCCGCAAAAGTTTCTTCTAAATAGAGAGAACAAAGTCATTGTCCACTATGATCATGAGTTAGGAAGTTTCAACATTCACTTGCTTCCTTGTGGAGAAAATAGTGTCCTAATTTTTGTTTTTTTCCTGTTTAGAACACATCTGTTATCAACTTTTCTCGAAGATGTCTGAGATAAGACAAGTTGCTAACATGAAACATCAAAAGATTCTATCAAAAAAATAAATAAATAAAATAAAAGATTACTGCAAAGATTTTGGAAAACTAGATATGCTAAATAGATTCAGTAACCCCTTAAATAATATTATGTCTTCATCAGTTAATAAAAATGAAGATAGATTGAGGTTCGCTTGCTTATATGGAATCAACATCCTTTCCTTCCTTTTGTAATTGTTCATGATAAGTTTTTTTTTTTTGAAACATAAACCCACTGATTCTACGTAAGACATAATTACCTTAAGTGCAGCTGAATAAATAATATGCCACCTGGAGAACTAAGTGTGTGATGAAAACCTAGTGCAGGTAGCTTAGGTTTACTTGTCACTTGCGTGCATTTAGTTTATAAATTACTTCGACATTCTGCTCAATGGCAACTGATTACATCTGTCTTATTTGATTTTTTTTTTTTTTTGGCTCTCTGGTTGTATCAGGTTTACTCAGGTCTTCAGTCTCATGTTGGAATTAGTAATCATATTGCTGATGGCTTTTGTTGGACACTTCTTAGATGTATTCATGAAGATCAAAAGTTTCATTCTGCTCAAAGATTCACTCTTAAGGCAGAATGCAACTCGAAATTAGCAGTTGCTCTTACTATTATGGAGGAATGCTTTCAATCTATGGTAGATCCAAGAACGGGCATAGATATGATACCCCATGTTTTATACAATTGGTGGTGAGTGCTTTGTCTTCTCCCTATCTCTATTTAGAAAATCACAGGTAGATATGATCTTTCCTGTTCCTTTGGCTGCTTGGAAGGCTCTATCTAAAATATCAACGTTGAGAATTTCCAGAATGGTCTCAAGGGACAGAGAAGGTTTTTCGCGGCCTTGGACTTGCCATTATGGGATAAAATATTTCTTGTTGAAAAAACAGAGGATGTGTTACTGTTAACCCCTTGCTTTTGCATGAGAGTAATTCAATAGGGTAATTGTGGTTGAATATGTATTAGGGCACAAGCATTGCTAAACAGCTATGCAGGATTTGCAAGCTGATAATTTTTAGATGTGAAATAGAGGTTCTGATGTCTTCTATGTATGGCATCAACCAATAGAAAAACAAACTCACAGTTCACAAGTTTTACAAGATTTACCTAATGTTGGCAACATGAATATGCATTTAGGAAAGCGATGATCGCTACACTGTAACCCATGGTGGCTGTTTATCTGGCATCATAAGTTTATGGATATGGAATAGTATGAAGCAGAAACTCAGCTTTTTGCGGCATAGATAAAGATTATTGCGGCATTGCTAGTTGTCTTCACCCTGATTATCAAGAGTTGCAACAGGAAGGTTTCCTAATCAGTGAATGAACTCTCCTGAATTGGGAAAGATAACAAAAACTTTGCCTTCAGATATCCAGTTTCGATAAAATATCATGAACTTCATGATCGCCCCTGGTTTTTTCTTAAATGTAAATGCTGATGTTACTTTTTCTTAACGAGGAGTCATAATCTTCTATTTCCAAAAAAAAAAAAATTCCGAGTTGTAATCTTGTTCCAGGTGTAGTACTATTGAACTTAACGTTGTCTTATCAGTTATTTGTGTTGTGCAATGATTTTCAGGTCTGAATTTCCTCGTCTGAATTTTCACAACTTTTACACTATGGTGTTGGAGAAAGATGACATACTTGTATCTGTGGCATCCATCAGGTAGATGTTTACTTGTGTGTAAGGAAGAGTTGTGCTAGTTCAAGTATTTTTCTTGCGATAGCTCACACAAGTTCATCTTGTCACACTGTGAGTACCTCCAGTCATTTCCAGAAAATGAAGTCCAATTTTTTGGTAAACTTTGTGCTGTCAGTTTTTTGTGTTTATGATTTGAGAACTTTATGCTGTTATATTCCCTAATGATAAGGGAAAAAACATACTTAGCTTTGAGGTTGATCAATTCCACTATCTTTCTACTGTACAAGAAAGTTGTCATCAAAAGTTTACCGTTCTTGCCTTTTATTTTCTTTTCCTGATTGATTCATGTTCCGAGGCCCTTCTTCTGCACCAGCTTTTGCAGTCATATTTATATTGGTATCAAATTTTGGTTTGTTCGCAGGGTGCATGGTGTAACAGTTGCGGAGATGCCCCTCATTGCAACTTGTAGTAACTACCGCCGCCAGGGAATGTGTCGGCGTCTTGTAACTGCAATTGAAGAGGTATATCTTTTACTGGATTATGGCAAATAGGAACAGTAATTTATATTATTTATTCTCTGACCTTGTATAACCATTATAGTTTCCAGCTTTTTCGTTAGAGCAAAAATGTTGTCTTTCTAAGTTTCTGCACCAGTGATCTTGATAAGCCAAACTGCAGTACTTGAAAACAGCTACCCTCTCTTCCCTTTTTGGTTCCTGTTATGGTTCTATAGACATCTGGCCTTTTCTTTTCATTATTTATTTTCTACTCTTTCCATTTATTTTGTTTCTTGCATGTTCTGAAATTTTCCTGTTTTCCAAATCTGTTGTTAGAAACTGTGGCTTTCTTGGTAGTTGTGGATTATACAGCTTGAATTTTTGTTGAAAGTTCCGACACTTCAATTATGCACCGGTTGTTGGTTGTTTCTTATATAATAACAAAAGAAGCTCATCCTAACCTGTATTTCCATTTCTCGTCCTCTTACCATAATGGTTGCCTCAGATGCTTATTTCCTTCAAGGTAGAAAAGCTTGTTATATCTGCCATTCCAGATTTAGTGGAGACATGGACAAAGGGTTTTGGCTTTACTCCTGTGAGTTATGATGAGAAGCTAAGTCTCAACAAGATCAACCTGATGGTCTTTCCTGGAACAATTTTGCTGAAGAAAACGTTGTATGGAGA
Source organism: Turnera subulata (assembly GCA_028386065.3). Lineage (NCBI taxonomy): Eukaryota > Viridiplantae > Streptophyta > Magnoliopsida > Malpighiales > Passifloraceae > Turnera > Turnera subulata. The sequence goes on along the minus strand of JAKUCV010002070.1, from coordinate 12,443 downwards.
AGAAATAGCAAAGTCGCCATCAGGTGATTATTTTTTATCTAGCTATCTATCTTAAATGTCCAGAAAAAGAAAAAAAAAAACAGAGAGGAAAATTTCAACTTATTGCTAATGTCAACCTGGGTGATGCAGCAACCTCAGCCAAAGTGGATAGGTTCCCTTCTGGGGAGCATAGCACCAGTTCTGTACAGCAATCCAATGGAAGTGCTGATGGTGAATTTGTTGTCAAAGCAGAGGTGAACCTTGCACAGAACCGGGCTTTGCAGGAATCTGACATTAATGACGAAAGCAAAATGATTGATGTTGTTGAGGAGGCAGGGCATGCTTCAGCAACTGTATCGATGTCGTTGCTGGGCACAGAAGGTATATGTGGTGTTGAAGATCCCATTTTAAAGTCCACAGAGCCGTATGGTGAGAAGTTTACGTCAAGAAAAGGTGAGGGCGGACCTGTGATTTCGGTAGACGAGCATGTTTCCGTAGAGGGGATACAAGTTGAGGAACAAGTTTTAAAGCCGGCGTGTGGAGAATCAGTTGCAGCAGGGGAAAAAGCCCATCCTGAAGTGGTTTGTAATATTGTTCATTCTGTAACCTGTGTGTCTCCGCCGTTGGAAGTTTCCGAGTTAAATGAGAAGTAGAAACAGTTTCACTTTTTCATAATGTTGGGTAATTCTTTATGTTTCTCAGCTCCATTTCATAGAGATCATGTGCACGCCACACGCTCAATCAACACTCTTTCCGCTGCACTTCTTCCTGCCACATAGGGGCATCATGAAAAGGTTTTTTTTTTTTTGGTCGGAGCCTGACTGCATTTATTGATGCATGAAATATGTACAGAATGAGTTACATTTTACAAACATAAAACATAGTTCAACCCCCCATTTCATCACGAATGAGGCTGGTGATGCCGGTTGGGGGGTGAGTGAGGAATGTAATTCCTGGATCAAACGAGAAGGCTAGGGCAGCTATAGATTCTGCAATTCTATTAGCCTCAGCCACTACAAGATTAATGGAACAATGATTTAAATGTGAGCTGAGCCCTTTAACTTCAGCTGCTATGGTCTTTAAATCACCTTCCCATTCAAACTCTTCAGCTAACCATCGAGTAACAGCTATTCCGTCCGATTCATTCTCAATCTTGTGGTTATAGTAGCTGGTGACCACTTTCATCCCCTGCAAATTGGCCAATAAATCTGCAGCAAATGTAGATGTTGCCATTGTCCTTGCTGCAAAGCCAAATAACCATTGTCCATGATGATCTCTGCAAATGCCCTCCATTAATGCATTTATACCAGCAGAATCAAGATGTCCAGACACATTCAATTTCCAAATCTCACGTTGAGGGGGCTGCCACTTCACGGGAGCAGGACAGACCCATAACTTCAAGCCCCTGTGCGTCCTTCTCAAATTTTCAGCTTGGAGAAAACTAGAAACTGTAAACTTGATAATGTAAACAGGATTTGTTATAGGCTTAAAATCTTTGTCAAAAAGATACTGGTTGCGCCACGTCCATGCCTTCCAGCATGTTACTGCAAAGGTTGTCTCCCATCCTGGTAGTTTAGCCTTGTTCAGGAGATTCTGCACAATCCAGGCCTGCAAATCCATTCTGTAAAACTGGGCATCAAGTTGTTGATTGCTAACTGCCCACCAAATTGGTCTCATCCCTCCACAGTCACGTACCATATGGAGGCTAGATTCCTCTTCTTTCATGCATATCGGGCACAGGTCAGATTCAGTGAAATGTCTACGTGCTCTAAAAGAGTTTGTCATTAACCTGTTGTGTGCAAGCAACCAGAGGAATGCACAAATTCTTTGTGGTCCCTTCCAGCGCCAGATAAGTTCCCAAATCCTGCCCTTTGGGTTCCAGGGGTGGGCATCCAAGGTCTCATAGGCTGACTGTGTGGAGAAAGCACCATTTGCACATGGGAGCCATAGTAAAATATCCGGTCCCCTCTCAGGTCTTGGCACAATACCTTGGTGCAGTTCATTTATACAGTTCCGGGTGTGGAAGCCCGTACCCCAATTAAATAAAAATAAATAATTAAATGAAAAAAAAGAGTTACCAAAATACTCTTGAAACCCGGGGTACAAAAACCGATGCTTCGGCATACAAACATTTTCCATGAAAATGTATTAACAACGAGATGTCATAAAAGTAAATGAGATCAACCGGCTTAACAAGTAGTAAGCCATCACGGCATCACGCCGACATAATATCACAAAATCAACTTCGGCTAACTGCCGATATAGAGATAAAATATTTATGACATCTCGAATTATTTCACATGCAGCGGAAAATGAAAATAATAAGAATACTCAAGATAGAAAATATCATGCATATGGCCCTATGGATCCCACCGAGAGATAATGCACAACTACCTGCTGAAGTGACTGCGTCTGATCTCCGAGTCGAAGATATAAGTGAGACTGCACGCTAACAAAAGTCTGAAAAACAACGGTGGCGATTATGTGAGTCGCCTACTCAGTGAACATTAAAAGTCTAAGTATACATGAAAGAGAAGTCATGCTCGTAGGGTGAGTAGCTCACGAGCACAAGTACAGCATACAAGCAAATCAGAATCACACACCATCACATAAATGTTTTATTGTATTATAGTTCGTATTATTTGAGCTCAATGCGTTATTTTATTGTTATCATTATTATTATTCTTATTTTTATGGGCCCTCTACTGTGAGTCAAGTCTCGGTAGCGCATCTGATCAGATCAGGGTGTGAAACCCAAATGTCGAACCTCAGAAGGGGTAGATTCTGAGGCCAAAAACCACTGATAAATCTCGAGTGGCCGCTAGCTATCTGAGGATGCACTCAGACACACCTAACCGGTGCAAGTCTTCCAGGGGTGCACCTACATCCCCTGGGCATGCTAAACAACATAATGTGACCCGAGGGTACCCAACCCTCCCTCGGGGCTACCAACCGACGCCACAGTAGAATTTAGTATTTTATTCTTAATTACACTTTACATTTGTGTTGAAGTACATTATGTCTTTCAGGGAAGTGTGAATGGTATGTGTCCCTGTTTAATCCGGGCCTTCGGCCCATAACTACTCACTATCACCAAAGCATATTACAAGTTATATTTCATAGCAGTGTTTCATACAGAAATTAGACATGTGAGAACAACCAGGTATACAAATTCTAATCATCGCATGTAGCAAACAAGGCAAGTAAACAAACAAACCACACCAACATGCATTCACAAAACATATATAAAAAGACTTGTAATGTCACCTCAAAATGCAAGTTATGACTTCTTCCCGATCCGAGTCTACAGCTCCCGAGGTATCTCCTGTGCCTGATTACCGGCACATAACATAATCACTAAACCAATTTTAGGAATAAAACGTGTATGTATGCTAATGGTATGCTCTAATCGAGTATCTCCCGACCCTAACTATCTAATTATAAGATTTCCGGGTCTAAGTCCAAAAGGATATTTTCCATAACTCTCACGATTAGGGATCTAAGGTTCATCGGTTTAAGTCAATTAACAAATTCTCGGGCCTAAGGCCCACTAAATCCCTAATCACAAATTCCGGGCCAAAGGCCCACCTCATTTAAGTCCATATTTTTACCGATTATGTAATTGGGCTTCGAGCCCGTTCTTAATGTCCGTGAATTTAATTATCCGTGATTAAGTCTTAAGTCCGTAGCTTTGAGTCCAATTAAACATCCTAAGCTTCAAATTGAGGTTATTGGGCCTGGGCTCGGTTTTCCCTAAAACCGTCCTAAAGCCATCCCGAGCCCAAGGTTAATCGGCCTAAATTCTATTCGTGTCGGTAAGTTCTCCCGGCCACACACTCTTTTCTCTCCGCTCTCGGTAATCCACAATTCATTAAATGAATAAGTATAAACGTATTTTGGTAATTAAATTCCAAAAATTAAATACATGGCATAACCGAGACAAACATAGGTAATTACCGTCTAACACTCGTAAACGAGACAATCTACCCGTTGGGCAGAATTTGAGCCTTCGCCGGAAAATTCCCGAGCCCTCGCCGGAACAGTGCGCGCTCGCCGGATTCCGGTCACCTTCGCCGGAACAGATCCCGAAGTCCTGAAAACGAACCACGGCGAACTGCCACTACCTCCAAGATGACAACCAATCAACAAACAGCTCTAAAACACAGCTTTAAGAAATTCTGAAAAGAAACAAAGCCGCCGGAAAGCTTACCGGTAAACAAAACAACACCGCAGGTATTGGATCCGAACCAATGCCCACCCTCGAACGACAACAAGGGATACCACCACACATCCCCGCACCAACAGCACCGTTCCCGACCAACACGCACAGCGACGCACCCACAACCGGCATCGACAAGGCCAGCAGCAAACTCGGCTGACCCGTAACATCCGAGACCACCAACACTTCGACCACCAAACCCGACCAGAAACGACAACCCAGAATCCCGTGGGTTAGTTCCAGTCAACAACAACATCAACCGCAAAGAAAGGAAAAGGAAAGACAGAAGAGAAAGAGGGATTGTTGGGCTTACTCGATGGAAGATGACGGCGGCAGAGACAACAGCCCCGTCGCGAACTAGCCCACAACCCACACTCGACCCAAGCAAACCCGACCACAGAAACACAGCCACCACCTGATTCTACCAACACCACCAGCAGCACAACCAACACCATCCATCAACCAAACAAAACCCGATTAGGACAACCCCTCGCCTCGTCACCCGAAACAAACCAAGTAAAGAAAAGAGGAGAGGAACAAACGGCACCAGCTTACCCAGGGATGCAAACGGCGGCAACTGCTCGTCGCGGCTGCGCCCTTGGATCCGCGTCGCGGCTGCGCCCAAAAACCTCCCCACTCGCTTCGGTTGCAGGACAGCGAGACGATAGGTGGCGGCGGCGAAGGAGCGAGAGAGGACGAGGTCGACGGGTGGTGGCGGTGACGAGAGTTGAGGAAAGGAAGAAAAGTGGGTGTCGGTTTGCTCTGTAAAGAGAGAGGAGGGGACGGCGCCGGGTTTGGAGAAGAAGAGAAATAAGAGAAAAGAGAAAAGGGAGAGCAAGGAGAAGAGAAGTAGGGAACAAAGCCGTTGGGGCAGCGTGATTGGAGGCTGAATATGGGGGACAAAACCGTTGGGGAGTGGCGGCTGAGTGGGAAGAAAACGGCAGGAAGAAAAAAAAGACAGAATGAGAAGAAAGGATGAAGAAAGTGGAAAAGAGATGAAAAGAGAAGAGTCGGGCTAGGGTTGGCCGCCCTAGTGGACGACCCGTCGTCCGCTTAGGCGCGGTCAACCCCTGCCTGGTCAATGTTTTTTTTTTTTAACCATCAAAATGACGTAGTTTCGATCGAAGACACAACTAGACCCCTGTTTCGCCCCGAAACACATCCCGATATCAACGAAACCCCAAGCACGAGAAATCCCAACTGGAAATTGACATTTCCAAAGAAAAATAATTTATTTCCTCGACTAAAACTCGAAAATACCTCAAGGGTAAAATTGGAGAGAAATTCTGAAAATTCAGAAATCAGGTTATAAAAATCCGGGGCGTTACAGTTCTACCCCACTTAAGAAAATTTTGTTCTCGAAATTCAATCATTAAGTCTGTAGGTCCTACCACGATAAGTTTCTGGTATTCTCCACCAGATGTCCGAACTCATTGCGAGATGTCGCTTATACCCTTAAGCGGTGTTTCTTCCGCTTATATAAACCGAACCTAATAATTGAGAATTCACTCACAACCATGGACTCACCATTAAGATCCCGTACTACCTCTGACTCAGAGGATAACAGTTACATCGGTGGTAGGGCTTTCCCGACAAGCTCCGATGAGGAACCTCCTAAGAAGCGGTTCAAGACCAAGATCATCGGTCTGAAGGAGCATATGATAGTCTCTCCAAGACGGCGAAAGAAGCGTGCAGGCAAGGATGGATCTTCTGGTAACAAGGATGCAGAGGATAGGAAAGGCAAGGCAACAGCTGAGTCCAGCACACCACTGCAGATAATGAAGCAACTGGACACTTCACTGAAGAAGGTCCACACTGCAGTGATGCAAATTGAACTGGCCTGTATGGGACTCTCTTCTCAGGTCGCGAATATACAGAAACTTGTAACAGATCTGAAAAATCATGTAACTCCGTAGGGTGCTTTTCCTTTTGTTGTAAAATGTTATGAAATCAATAAAATAAGCTTTCTTCTAAAATCGAAATTCTTCCATTACAAAATCCCGTGTTATACAGATTAAAACCAGTAATAATATATGAAATCACACATAAAGAATTTATAAACAAACCAACACTCATTTAATAAAGTCGCAACCCTAAGAGGTTAAACAAAGCAAGTTTCCATATTCAGCGCCCTAGATCGATCGTGAACATCCTCGATCCCGAAAACGTATCGTACACAGTTAACGGTGACGTCTGTTAGCCTTGTGAAAGAAAAGATACTCGTTAACTGGCAAGGCGTTGATCACGGAAGCGTCCTGTGTCCCTCGAAAGACACGTTACCCACTTGCCCACAATTGTCCGTATGAGCCAAAAACGTCTGTCTCGTCTCGCTTCTCTCCACGCTGTCCGAACAGCTGTAAGCTTGTCGCACACGCACTCTACTCGAGGTGTGGTCCACACGGTCTAGCCACAACGGTCACGAGTGCATGTGACAAAGATGTAGGAACAAGTCTTAAGGAGACTTAAATGAGGTAACCCGGGAAATTGAAAATTGTAAGGTAGAGAAGGACAGATAACCTCTGGCATTTATTGCCCGAACAACAAACACATAGCGTGTCGAAGCAATAAATGAGGCAACGGTAAAATTTTAAAACGCAGACACTTAAAATTCGAACGTAATAAACACGCTCCTCCTAAGGTTATAAAAGACGGTAGAATGAGGAGTAAGTTATCCAAAGCATTTTAAAGCAACCACACACCCGGACAACGAAACCTCAAAACTCAAAAAACAAAAAAAAAAACTAAACACCCACATATCCAGAACACAATGCCTGCCCCATCATCAGTTTTCTTTGTTGAAGGTGCCAACCTTGGCAGAAGGAACCGACTGGCCTACAACATGGTCAATGAACGTGCCGAAGAACTACCGAACGAGCTCGGCAGGATGCCCCGACTGGTCTTCGTCGACGAGCTCTACTCATCGCGGTTCTTTGTCACTCCAATGGAAGAGGTGTTCTTCCTGGAGGATCGCGGCACTCTGAGGACATCCTACTACGGATCGGCAAACTCCGTGATGTTCTTCATCTCCGACAGGCTTCAGGAGTTCAACCTGGAGTCCACTTGCCAGACTGTGGAGCAAGGCGCCTATTACCAGCTCTCGATGACGGCTCAGAGCATACCCAGAATGACGCGCTTACCTCCAACTTGGCCAAAGGTACGGCTGCTGGTGTGGAACTGCAGAGGAGTTGCAAGGCGCGCTCAAGAGTTCTCACGTACGCTGAGGGACTTGAAGAACCAGTACAAACCGAATATGGTTCTTCTGACGGAGACGCAGTGGCAACCTCGGGACGATCACGGTCTCATCCCTCTCCGATTCCCTCAAGCTAACCGGTTCGAGATTCCTGGCCAGCGCGACAGAGGCGGCATGTGGCTCTCGTGGAGCGACAGAGTCACGGTCAACATCAACAGCGATCCCAACAGCTTCCGTGTCAACGTCGTTCCGAACCGTTAGATGTATTTTCCATTTTAATAAAATATCAAAATCATTGTAGTATTTCCCTTTTTATAAAATATAAAATATCAAAGTCAATGCAATATTTCCCCTTTGTAATATCAGTATTAATAATATCGGCATTTCCTCTTATTTATGACAAAAATTTCCACTTTTACGAATGCTCCCCGTAACAAACATTGTCATCTTCATCTCTTATTAAAATTCACCCTATCCTTCAGCATTGTACATGTCTTGCGGTAGATCCATAATAATGCCTATATGAATGCAAACAAGTCGAAAAACGTTTTTTTTTTTTAGAACTTATAAATCTGAAATAGGCTTATGCACAGGGAAAAATCACTTTGAAATCCCAAAGATCTGAAGCCCGCTCCGCTACCAACTGTGGAAGCCCGTACCCCAATTAAATAAAAATAAATAATTAAATGAAAAAAAAGAGTTACCAAAATATTCTTGAAACCCGGGGTACAAAAACCGATGCTTCGGCATACAAACATTTTCCATGAAAATGTATTAACAACGAGATGTCATAAAAGTAAATGAGATCAACCGGCTTAACAAGTAGTAAGCCATCACGGCATCACGCCAACATAATATCACAAAATCAACTCCGGCTAACTGCCGATATAGAGATAAAATATTTATGACATCTCGAATTATTTCACATGCAGCGGAAGATGAAAATAATAAGAATACTCAAGATAGAAAATATCATGCATATGGCCCTATGGATCCCACCGAGAGATAATGCACAACTACCTGCTGAAGTGACTGCGTCTGATCTCCGAGTCGAAGGTATAAGTGAGACTGCACGCTAACAAAAGTCTGAAAAACAACGGTGGCGATTATGTGAGTCGCCTACTCAGTGAACATTAAAAGTCTAAGTATACATGAAAGAGAAGTCATGCTCGTAGGGTGAGTAGCTCACGAGCACAAGTACAGCATACAAGCAAATCAGAATCACACACCATCACATAAATGTTTTATTGTATTATATTTCGTATTATTTGAGCTCAATGCGTTATTTTATTGTTATCATTATTATTATTCTTATTTTTACGGGCCCTCTACTGTGAGTCAAGTCTCGGTAGCGCATCTGATCAGATCAGGGTGTGAAACCCAAATGTCGAACCTCAGAAGGGGTAGATTCTGAGGCCAAAAACCACTGATAAATCTCGAGTGGCCGCTAGCTACCTGAGGGTGCACTCAGACACACCTAATCGGTGCAAGTCTTCCAGGGGTGCACCTACATCCCCTGGGCATGCTAAACAGCATAATGTGACCCGACGGTACCCAACCCTCCCTCGGGGCTACCAACCGACGCCACAGTAGAATTTAGTATTTTATTCTTAATTACACTTTACATTTATGTTAAAGTACATTATGTCTTTCAGGGAAGTGTGAATGGTATGTGTCCCTGTTTAATCCGGGCCTTCGGCCCATAACTACTCACTATCACCAAAGCATATTACAAGTTATATTTCATAGCAGTGTTTCATACAGAAATTTGACATGTGAGAACAACCAGGTATACAAATTCTAATCATCTCATGTAGCAAACAAGGCAAGTAAACAAACAAACCACACCAACATGCATTCACAAAACATATATAAAAAGACTTGTAATGTCACCTCAAAATGCAAGTTATGACTTCTTCCCGATCCGAGTCTACAGCTCCCGAGGTATCTCCTGTGCCTGATTACCGGCACATAACATAATCACTAAACCAATTTTAGGAATAAAACGTGTATGTATGCTAATGGTATGCTCTAATCGAGTATCTCCCGACCCTAACTATCTAATTATAAGATTTCCGGGTCTAAGTCCAAAAGGATATTTTCCATAACTCTCACGATTAGGGATCTAAGGTTCATCGGTTTAAGTCAATTAACAAATTCTCGGGCCTAAGGCCCACTAAATCCCTAATCACAAATTCCGGGCCAAAGGCCCACCTCATTTAAGTCCATATTTTTACCGATTATGTAATTGGGCTTCGAGCCCGTTCTTAATGTCCGTGAATTTAATTATCCGTGATTAAGTCTTAAGTCCGTAGCTTTGAGTCCAATTAAACATCCTAAGCTTCAAATTGAGGTTATTGGGCCTGGGCTCGGTTTTCCCTAAAACCGTCCTAAAGCCATCCCGAGCCCAAGGTTAATCGGCCTAAATTCTATTCGTGTCGGTAAGTTCTCCCGGCCACACACTCTTTTCTCTCCGCTCTCGGTAATCCACAATTCATTAAATGAATAAGTATAAACGTATTTTGGTAATTAAATTCCAAAAATTAAATACATGGCATAACCGAGACAAACATAGGTAATTACCGTCTAACACTCGTAAACGAGACAATCTACCCGTTGGGCAGAATTTGAGCCTTCGCGGAAAATTCCCGAGTCCTCGTCGGAACAGTGCGCGCTCGCCGGATTCCGGTCACACTCGCCGGAACAGTAACCCGAGATGCCGAAAAGCTCAACAAACTGCCAAAGTCGAAAAATCACAACTCACATTCAATCTCCATCTCCAGACAGCAATCATCCATCAATTAATTTAATCACAGAACCTCCAAGCGAATTGAAGAAGGGAAGAAATCGCTTACCGGAGAATATTGTTCATGCCGGTTCTGCCCACTGCCGGAATTAGAGCCCGTGAAAGGCAGCACCCCAAACACGCACACACGGCCACACCGCGAGCACAGATGGCACACACACCCCAACTAATGCCCCACGCGACCACCAGCCACCACTTCGACCACCAAACCCGGCCAGAAACAACAACCCAGAATCCCGTGGGTTAGTTCCAGTCGACAACAACATCAACCACAAAGAAAGGAAAAGGAAAGACAGAAGAGAAAAGGGATTGTTGGGCTTACTCGATGGAAGACAACGGCGGCAGAGACAACAACCCCGTCGCAAACCAGTCCACAACCCCCACTCGACCCAAGCAGACCCGACCACCACCGAAACCCGACAACACCCTCGCTTGTCCACCGCCGCAATCCGACTGAGCCCACCCCCAATCGAAACCTCCGACAGAGCAGCAGGCGACGGTCTTGTCGTCCCATCAAAAACGAGGCCTCAAGCGCCTCCTCCTTCCCCGATGCAGTGGCCGTCCAAGCACGGGTCTCTTCCAACAGTGGCGGTAATTTCCTGGAAGCGACCCATTGTGGAAGAGAAGAGATGGTGACAGTGTGGAATTCCAAAAAAGAAGAAAAGGAAGGGATGAGAAAAGAAAGAGGAGGAGATTGTAGGGGGACAAGAGCCGTTGCAGGCATGATTGGAGGCGGAATATGGGGGACAAAACCGTTGGGGGTGACGGTGGCTGGGTGGAGGAGCAACGGGCAAAAAGCAAAGAAAATTGAAGGAGAAAGAAAAAGATAAGGAAGAAGTAGGCAGCTGGGGTTAGGGCTTGACCCGCCAGCCGACGACGCGTCGTTGGCTTGGCGCGGTCAACCCGCCTCAGTTGACCAGGCCCCCTTTTTTTTTTCTTTGCAAAACCCCAAAAACAACGTAGTTTTAACTAAAACTACGGTAAACGTCGTGTTTCGTCCCGAAACGCGTTTTAGGTCTGACGAAGCTCAAAGATGACATAATACCGCTTAAAATTAATAAATCCAATGGGAAACTAAATTAATTTTTATTTCCATTACCGAAATCCAGAATTTTCTTTATAACTCCAAAAACGAAAAACCGGGGCGTTACACCGGGGCAACCTAGGGACTAGGTATTCCCATCTCCACTGCTGGGTTTCGGTGCACATGTCCGCTATCCGAGTTTCAGGAGCATATGTTTGTCCCGGGAGCACCATGTTTTTTAGTATAGTATTCCCGTCCAGCCATTTGTCCTCCCAGAAGAAACCTGATTCCCCATTCCCTAGCTTCCATCCAACCTCCCTCCTGAAAAATGGCCATAGTTTCAACAAGGCTCGCCACAAATTTGAACCTAGCTTCTTCTTCAATGAGAGAAGGATCAGCCCTCGATTGTTAAAGTATTTTCCTTTGAAGATCTGGACCCAAAACGCCCCCGGCTCGGTTGCAATGCGCCATGCCACTTTTAGAAGAAGTGCATCTGAAACACCCGTGTCCCAATTTTTCAAATAAAACACTTAATCAAAGGAATTTACCAAAATGCCCCTGAAACCCAGGACACGAAATCCAATACCAAAATATTATCCAAAAATCTTAATAATCTGAGATGTCATAAAGAACAAAAACAAACCGGCTTAACAAGCCATAAGTCAACCCGGCATCCTGCCGATAAAGTAATCAAAACCAATAATGACATCTCAGCAAAAGTTCAATGCAACGGAAGAACTAATCAAAGTAAAAACAAGAGAAATAAAATGATATGCATGTCGACTCTATGGATCCAACCGGGAGATGAAGCACAGCTACCTGCTGGGATATCCACGTCCGTACTCCGGAAAGGAAGAAAGAGACTACACGCTAACTAAGAGTCTGAAAAACAACGTTGGCGATTATGTGAGTCGCCTACTCAGTGAGCAGCATAAATCTAATTATGTGGGTGTGCAAAGCAAGTTCGAAAGGAAAGTAGAGATACAAACACTAGTAAGCAAACACACAACAACCAGTACTAACATACCAACCACATAAAGCAACAGTTCATATTTCTCATCTGATGTGTGTTAAGTTTTCTTATTAAATTTATTATTCAGGGCCCCCTACTGTGTGCGTCGAGCTCGGTCCCGTCTCATGAGACAACCAGGCATAAGCCCAATAAAACCAGGCACGAAGCCCATACATATCCATAGAGAGAGAGAGAGACAGAGAGAAAGAGGGA
>JAKUCV010002069.1:0-64395 GCA_028386065.3 Turnera subulata | reverse complement strand
ATTGATTTGTGTTCTAGTATTATAAGTATATGAACTTCTACCAAGTGTGCTTGGTTTAGTGTTATAAGATCTTCCATTTTCAGCATTGTGTACATGTGGTCTTCTACTATTGGCATACAATCTAGCATAATGGGATCTACTATTACTTACATATGGTCTTGCTTTTTGAGCATTTGACCTTCTATGATGAGTATGTGATTTTGGGTTATGAATATGTGATTTATTATGTTGAGTAGAAGATGAAGCACTATGTACATGTGTTTTAGCATTTTGCACAATGGGTTTCACCTCATATGACATATTGGATGCTCCTAATCCTTCCTTTTGTGTTGAATTTCTTTGTTGTCCTAAAAGGAGATTAAGACTATCTCTTCCCTTTGTAAATTTTTGTAAGGTTTTCTCTAAATCCTCAACTTGAGATTTAAGAGACTCATTCTCTTTTCCCAACACAACACAAGCACATACATTAGAAGATATTCTTTCATTTAGTTCATTGTAAGACACATCAAGGGTATGCTTTTCTTCTTTAAGAGTTATGAGTTGCTTTTTATAAGTTTGATTCATTTTCAGTGACTTCTCAAGTTCTTCATGCAAGTTAATGAACGCATCATGTAATTCTTCAAATGTAAAGTCATTAGAGGAATCTTTTACCTCATCATCTTCAAGAGCCATGAAGCATATATGTGCATCTTCATCACTATCCGAGTCACTTGTTGATGTGTCATCTTCATCCCATGCCACCATGATTTTCTTTCCTGTGCTTTTTGAAGAATCAATTCTTGCTTTCTTTTTTTATGGACACTCTGATTTAATAAGACCGGGTTTGTTGCATTTGTAGCAAACAACCGGATTTTTCTTTGTATCTTCATATTTAGAGGTGCTCTTCATATTCCTCCCTTTTTGCAATCTCTTCTTCTTGAGGAACTTCATGAACTTCCTTGTGACTAGAGCCATATCATCATCTCTGTCACTTGCATCCTCTTCGGAATCTTGAATGTTCAAGGCAAGGTCTTTCTTCTTTTCTACTTTGCCTTCAAACTTCATTCCATAAGCTATCAAAGAACCTATTAGCTCATTGTAGGATAGAACATTAAGATCTTTTGCCTCTTCAATAGCTGTGACTTTGGATTCCCACTCCTTACTCAAGGATCTTAACACTTTAGTAACTTTCTCCTTATCACTTATGGTCTTGCCTAGGCTCACAAGGTTATTACATAAAGTTGAAAACCTAGTACTCATATCATAGATGGACTCATTAGGTTTCATTGTAAAAAGCTCATATTCTCTCATAAGCCTATTGGTCTTGGATTCTTTTACTTGGTTTGTTCCCTCATGAGTTGTACATAGGAGTGTCCAAATTTCATGAGCACTCTTGCAAATCCTAATTCTCTCAAATTCTTCTTTACTTAAGGCACATAGTAAAGAGTTTCTAGCTGTGGCATCTAGAGTCCCTTTCTTCTTCTCATTTTCACTCCAATCACTCAAAGGTTTAGGTGGCCTACTCCAACCACTCTCAACAATTTCCCAAATTTCTAAGCCTTGACCCTCTAGAAACATTTGCATTCTAACTTTCCAATAGTCAAAGTTTATACCGTCAAAGAAAGGAGCTTTGTGAATATTATACCCCTCAAAAGCCATGATCTTTACTCAAGGAGTTTAATCCTAAACAAAGAGACCTTGCTCCGCTACCAATTGTAAGCCCAAACAAGCTAAGAGGGGGGGTGAATTAGCGATTAAGAACTAATTAAAGCTTTAAACAATAATAATTGCGGAATTAAAAAGGAGAGAAAGGCAAACCGATTTATACTGGTTCACACACACACAACCCGTGTGGCTAATCCAGTCCTCCGAGAGACTCTCTCGAAGATTCCACTATCACCGTTAAGCTTCCGGGTGCTTAACAAACCGTTTACAACTCCTGCTTGAAGATTCAACACTTCAAGACTTTTCCCATAGAAAGAAGACCCTCTTCCTATGAATTCACTACAAGGGAATAATCCTCCCTCAAGGTGTGTGATTACAATTGAGTCACTCAAAGCAAAAACTCTCTTCAAGAGTAGGTATGAGTACACAAAGTAAGCTCTATAAGGCAACTCTCAATTCTCAATGATATTGGCTCAAAAATGATATGTATGTATAACAATGAATGCTTGAAATTGTAGAGAGTCAATCATTAGATGATCAGAGGTGTAAATGCTCTATTTATATGTCTAAAAGCTTATATGACTGTTGGGGAAACAAATCAAAACATCTTTAGACAAATTGTCATGGGAAGGTAAAAAGTGTGTCTGCCCATGACGGCTGAACATCGATGTTCACATTTAGGACATCGATGTTCTTGCCTTGAATATGCATTATAGGTCCAACGGTCACAAGGACATCGATGTTCTGAATGTGGACATCGATGTCCTGGCCAGCAAATATGAATTATTGGGCTAACGGTCACTAGAACATCGATGTTGGACAAATGAACATCGATGTTCCACAAGATATTGTCCAAGACCCGAGACCAAATAACATCGATGTTCCATAGCTGAACATCGATGTTTTGGACATTCCCAAAACAATCTTAAAACCAGATTCAATAGGACATCGATGTTATGAACAAGGACATCGATGTTCAAACTCTTCAAAGCCATTTTTAAGCATAACGGTCATGAGGACATCGATGTTCAAATAATGGAACATCGATGTTATAAACTACTGCCTACTTTTGGAAAAATTATTTTAGTGCAGGACATCGATGTTCAAATATTGGACATCGATGTTCAAAGCTTAGAAACCTTCTCGAAAGCTTGGTTTCAATGCAGGACATCGATGTTCAATATTGGAACATCGATGTTCATGGCTCGGAAGACATAAATATGATTGAAATAAAATCAAATTGATGCATGAGTAAAAGTGATTTTGTTTGAGCCAATAACTTAGAGACATTGAATGTTTAACCTTGTACAAAATTGAGTTCCTAACTCATCTTTTTCTTCTTGCTTGATCTTGTCACATCCATTCACATCCATTCTTGAACTCTTTGATGTCATAAGGCTTGGTCTTGATTATTTCTTTTTGGTCCATAATAATGATCATCTTAATACAAGGTTGATTTGTCATTATCAAAACCTGAATGAGATAAAGAGATGTTAGCAAAACATTATTTTCAACAATCTCATCAATTCATGTTTCAAGTATGTTTAAAATCTAATTCTAGTAGAAAATTCGTGGGTCCAATTTGGGTGTTCACAGTCAAGCAAGAAGCACAATTTTGTTGCTACATCTACCATAGAAGCTGAATATGTGGCGGCTGGAGCATGTTGTGCTCAAGTTCTATGGATGAAGCAAACTTTATCTGATTATGGATTAACCTTTAATTGTGTGCCTATTTATTGTGATAGTTCAAGTGCAATCAATTTGGCCAAAAATTCTATGCAACACTCTCGGACGAAGCATATTGAAGTTTGACATTATTTAATCCGAGATCATGTGTTGATGAAAGATGCGTCCATTGAGTTTGTCAAGACTTAAATTCAACTTGCTGATATTTTCACAAAGCCACTCAAAGAATAGCAATTTACAAAAATCAGACTTGAGCTTGGAATGTGCATTCTACCTTAAAAGTCTGTGAGTAAATCTGGTTGTTGTGAAACGACCGCATCCCAAGAACAAATATACAAAACATATACAATAATAAAATGACCAAAATGCCCTTGAGTCCAGGGATGCCAAAAACCTCCGAGTAAAATAACTCATCAGTATTACACAGTACCAAAATGAACATCGGGATACTAAATGACTCAACAACTCATCAAGCTCAACAAGCCAAGTATACACCGGCAAACCAACAACAATTGTTCAATCCAAATATAACAAAACAGCATCCTGGCAAGTTATGCAGCGAAAACCAATAACGAGTCAATTGACAAATACAAACATATGGAGTGTCAACCTGTGGATCTGTCCCCGAAGGAAAGTAGGCACAGTTACCTGAATGCGTCCCTGATCCACGATCGGTTAACCTGTGTTAAAACTGTGAGGGGGTGAGACCAACCACTGTCTCACCACAAACAAATAAACCAGAATATGCTAGTACAAATCAACTACGAGTACATCAATACTTCGTAATAACAGCCACAGTGCACAAAACAAAGTCAACATCACACTTTAACCCCACACTTAGCTAAAGCATCTTATTGAAGTGATAGTTTATCATTTATTATCTTTGAATATTTTATTAGGGTCCTCTACTATGTGCGTCGGGCGCAGTAGCGACTGATCAGTCGAGGGCTCAACCCAAAAATACTATCTCTTCGGAAGGGGTAAGATCGAAAACAAAACTAACCACTGAAATACCTCAAGTGCCCAACGGTTCTCTGCGGAGTGCACTCAGTACATACCTAGACCAGGTATAAAATAACCAAGGGGAAATTCCCACCTTCCCCATGGCGGAACCTCTCTAAGGGATGCTCTCACTACATACCAATATCAGGTACTAAACTAACCAAGGGGCGCATCCATCTAATCCCTAAGGCACCGTCTCTAAAACTCTCTGTTTTCCTCCATCACAAATCCCGATGGGTACCCACTCTCCCACTCGGTGCTACTGGTCAACAGCCCCATAGTAGAATATTTGTTATCCAGGTACGTTATGTTACCAATTATGAAGTTAGGGAAAGTGTTTTTAATGGTTGTATATAGGTTGTATACCATTACAGAGTTTATCCTTGAACAGAACCTATGGCTCAAAATATACATGATATTGCAACCAGCACATATCAAAAACATGGGAATTCACCTCATAGAGGAATAACATGGCATTGTCAGCCCACAACAATTAACATGGCATTATCAGCTCATAATAATTAACATGGCATGATCAGCTCATAACAATTAACAGGGCATCAAGAATATATATAAACAATCAGGCACAGCACACAGCCAAAGCATGAATCACGACAAGCTAAAACAGGCATAAGATACTTGCAGTATAAAGCCATTTACCACACTATATGCCAAGCCTATCAACCTGAGTACCACAGGGACTAAAGCATATCAAGGTTTATATGTGCTCACCTGGGCTATAGAAATTGCCTTGGAAAATCCGGTACACTTCCTTGCTCCGACAAATCCTATGTTATAACAGAACGGGGTCACATATATTGCAAACATAGGACATGATAAATGCATGCTCGTGCAATGCAACCTTGAGGAACGGCCCAACTAGTCCACCTCCACTCACCAAAACCATATCTCTAAGTCACGTGCCTATAGTTCTCAGGCTCAAGCCCACAAAGTCCAAAATCTTAATCCCGAGCATAAAGCCCATACCACCAATCCAATACTTGACTCACAACCATCTCGGCCCTAAACCCCAAGCCATTAAGCCCACTATAAACCTTTGATGTCCTTGGGCTTTGAGTCAACTTATAATAAGTCTATATGTTATAATGGTCATAACATTTTTTTACTAGGCCAAGGCCCAATTTAGTCTAACTCCCGATTAAGGATTTTACCCGAGCCTGAGTTACCGTCCTAGAGGTTCTACCCGCATCAGACAACCGTCCACGTGCTACTCACTCAACCCTCTCAGTTTCCACTATACACAATTTAGTACATAGCCCAATTTGGGAATACTAATACATGTCGTGCACAGAAGTTAATCACATTAATACATCGGGAAATTTATCGTCAAAAGCCAAGAGGTATTCTGCCTTGCTGGAATCAACAACTCGCTCGCCGGATTCCAAAACCCGCTCGCCAAATTCTGATCAGCCTCGCCGGAACAACAACCCCGGGCTGGCAGAAACATCACAATAATCCAGACAAGCAACCACCAACACTGTCCGGACAGAACCACAACACAGCATTCTCCACACAAAACCCATAATTAACAAATTACAAATGAAATCAAAAGGAGGAGGAAGGAAGTCTGGATCCTTACCAGAAATCATAGAACCCGTACTCGTCCTCACAGATTCAAACACAAACAACAACCTGAGCCCTACCAGTTAGATCCACTGCCGAAACACACCAACTGACACAAACACCCACCATCGAGCCACAAGCAACAACAAGAACCAACACGCACCCAATCCGCTACCAAACCCAAACATACCGACAAATACACGCAAAATCCAATTAGAAGAACCCCTCACCTCATCACCGAAATAAACCGAGGGAAGAGAAAGAGAAAAGGGGAAGACGGCGGCCTACCTGTGTATTCAAAAGCGGCAATTGGAGCTCCTTCCTTGAGGTTTCTGTCCAGGCACACCGAGCCTACAAAGTTCCTACTCTCCACGATGCAGCAAAGATGACAACGGCTTGCTCGACGCGGAGGAGAGGATGAAGAAAAGGTGGTTGTGGTAGCTTGAGAGCACACGAGAGAGAGAAATAGAGAAAAAAGGGGCAGGGGGTGCTGTCGAGTGTGGAGAAGAGAAGAAAGAAAAGAGCAGAAAAGAAAAAAGGAAAAGAAGAAAGAGAAGTGAAAAGTTTCTAGGGTTGGGCCGGCTCAGTCCCGAAACGACGTCGTTTTGGACTGAGGCGCGGTCAACCCTCGCCAGTTAACTTGGATTTTTTTTATTACCATTGACCCCTCAAAACGACGTAGTGTCAATAAAACTACATCAAAAGCACTTCTTCATCCCTCGAACTCGAAACAATTCGAAACGGAACCTCGGTGAAAACTCCAAGATAGAAGAGAAGTAAATCAATGAAATTTAACCCCTTTGACCAAAACTCCCGAAAAAAAATCTTGACGTTAAAATTGGAAATAATATTCCATAAAAGCCATAAATTAATTATGAAAAAAATCGGGGCGTTACAGTTTTACCCCACTTACGAAAATTTCGCCCCCAAAATTTCGAGACAAGAGACAGAACATATGAGAACAGTGCTCTCCACATGGGACTTAACCTCCCATGTAGCATCATCCAGGGCATGACACCTCCATCGAATCAAAACCATAAGAATATTATGTCCCGATAACTGCCGTACTTCCCGTGCCAGAATCTCTACTGCCTCCTCTACATAGGTCAAATTATCAGACCTCCTCCTTTGTCGGGGTTATAACATGACATAGATCAGATCGATAACAACTCTCCTTTGTCGCGTACACGAGACAGCTCCTCCGGTAAACCCAATCTATAAGCCAGTGGACCAATCCGCTCCACGATCTCATAAGGACCGATATAACGAGGGCTTAACATGCCCTTCCTCCCAAACCAGATAAAACCTCTCTAGGGAGCAACACGGAGGAAAAACCATGTCTCCTACATTGTCCTCCATCTCCCGACAATTCTTTTCATTATAACTCCTCTGTCGATCCTGAGCAGCTCTCATGCACTGCTTCACCACCTCTATCTGATCCACAGTCTCCTAAACAAGATCTGGACCAATCACCTATCTCAGACCTACCTCATCCCGGCAGATAGGACTACGTTCGCCCGTATAAAGCCTCGTAAGGTTCCATGCGAAAGCTAGGTTAGTAATTGTTGTTGTAAACAACTGGACCAAAGGCAACTACTAATACCATAGTGCCAAGCACACGCCATCTCAAACATCCGGTACAATGCCGGAAAAGAACACTTCGACTGTCCATCAGTCTTCGGAAGAACATTAGCACCAATATTCAGCTCAGTACCCAAAGCTAACGGCAACCTTTCCAAAAATGGAAAGTAAATCACAGATCTTTGTCCGTCATATTGTGTGGGAAAGGACCTAATCTGGTCAATCTGTCGTCAATGTCCAAACTGGCATCATACCGACTCTGGGTCCTCACTAATCCAATTAAAAAGTCCATCGTGATACTTTCCCACATCCTCTGTGGGAAAGTCAAAGGTCTCAGCTTGTCGGTAGAAGCCTGATGCTCGGATTCCACCTACTGACAAGTCAGGAAACAAGCCACAAACTCCGCAACATCCTTATTCATCCCAGGCCACCATTAGTGACTCTTCAAGTTTAGGTACATCTTTGTGCTACCCGGATGCATGGCATAAGGTGCGTTGTGCGCCTCATCTATAATCCACCTTCTCAGGTCATTCATGTCCAGAACACAAAGACGATCACCCGTCTTCAAAGCTCCATCCTCCGAGATGTAAAAAAACTAAAACTCTCTCCCCCGAGAGCCTTATCCCGAAACTCTACCAGATGAGGGTCACCGAACTTCAACTCCCTAATCTTTTCCCGCAAGGTCAGTCGGATGCTCAAACTGGCTAACAAGGCCCCGGTATCATCAACCTTCAATTGGGAATCCAAAGACCTCAACTCCAACAAAGATGGCATTTCAAAGGAAACCGGCTCCTCATCTGCAGATGAAACTCTCTTTCGGCTAAAAGCATCTGCAACCACATTAGCTTTTCCCGGATGGTACTCAATAGTACAATCATAATCCTTCAGGAGCTCGATCCAATGCCTTTGCGTCATATTGAGCTCCTTCTAGGTCATGATGTACTTCAAGCTCTTGTGATCCGCGAAAATCTGACACTTCTCCCCGAAAAGATGGTGTCTCCAGATCATGGGTCGGATAATGCTTCTCATGAGTCCTCAACAGCCTAGAAGCACAGGCAATCACCTGACCCTCCTACAACAACACACAACCCAAACCCAAACTAGAAGCATCACTAAGCACCGTGTACTCCACACCAGGTCTAGGAGCTATCAACACTGATGCATAAGTCAACCGACTCTTCAGCTCCTCAAAACTCCACTAGCAACGATCCTCCCACACATAAGAGCAATCGTTCCTCAACAGCTTAGTCATGGGGGCTCGCTATCAAGGAAAAATTCTCAATGAACCTACAATAGTAACCAGCAAGTCCATGGAAACTCTGCACCTCAGATGCATTCTCCGGTGGTTCCCACTCCATAACCGCCGTAACCTTGGTTGGGCCCACCTTAATACCTTCTCCCGACACTATAAGCCCGAGAAACGGCCACCTCATCCAACCAAAACTCGCATTTGCTGAGTTTAGTATAAAGTTGCTTCTCCCGCAGCCTCTGCAACATTAGTCTCAAATGCTCCTCATGCTCGGCCTCACTCCTCGAGTAGACCAGAATATCATTAATAAAAACGACCACAAAATGGTCTTAAAACTCATGGAACACCCCATACATCACAAACATGAACACTGCAGGAGCATTTTTCAACCTGAAGGGAACCACAACGAACTCACAGTGACCCTACCAAGTGCGAAAAGCAGTCTTTGGTATGTCTTGTTCAATAATCCTGACCTGATGGTATCCGGATCGCAAGTCAATCTATGAGAACACAGATGCACCCCGCAACTGATCAAACAGGTCATCAATTCTAGGCAACGGATACTTGTTCTTCACAGTCACTTTGTTCAACTTCCTGTAGTCCACACACATCCGCATACTACCAAACTTCTTCTTAACAAACGAGACCGAAGCACCCCAAGGTGAAGTGCTCGGTCTAATGAAACCTTTTTCTAGAAACTCCTCCAACTACTTCTTCAACTCTTAAAGTTCAGTCAGAGCCATTCTGTAAGGTGGGATAAAGAAAGAAGCAACTCCCGATACCAATTCCACTGTGTACTCAACCTCTCACTCTGGAGGTAAATCTGGTAACTTTTCAGGGAAAACATCTGGAAACTCCCTCACTATCGGGATATCCTCCAAACCCGGCACTGGTACCGTAGCATCCACCACAAGGGCAAGGAATGCATCACATCCTTCCCGATTCGTCCTAAAACCCTGCATGGCTGAAATACATTAAGCAGAAAGAGCACATCGATCCCCAACAAACACCCATCTAAGCCCTAAAAGAGAAGACAAGGCCACTTCTTTGGCTCAACAATCTACCATTGCTTGGTGCTAGGCAACCAATCCATACCCAGAATCACATCAAACTTATCAAAATCCATCACGGTAAGATCAAAGGAAACCAATCCACAACTCTGTGGACACACCTCGATAAACCTGATCAACAACAACATCGCCAAAGATCTCAACAGCTACGACAACATCC
Organism: Turnera subulata; assembly: GCA_028386065.3. Lineage (NCBI taxonomy): Eukaryota > Viridiplantae > Streptophyta > Magnoliopsida > Malpighiales > Passifloraceae > Turnera > Turnera subulata. The sequence continues at coordinate 54,419 of JAKUCV010002069.1, read as the reverse complement.
CTTTCAAGATAACAACCACAGCGGTTATAGTAGCAACATAAAACATCTTTCAATCCGATCTCGAAACTAAATGATACACCACCACAAAGCATGCTATCACAGCTACCCAAATTGGGTAGTACTACTCATCAACAATAGACATTAACTGTTCAATATGAAGTGATAACGTTGCAATGATACATCACTCGACGTTTAGGCATGAAGAACGATGACTGCTTCCCGCTGAGAAAACTAACTTCACATGGTGCTTAGAAACCGTCTCAAATTGACCCTAAGAACATAGAGTGAAAGCGCAATTGCTGACAACACAGAGATTCATTGACCACGCCGGTCAATCCACCCGAGATACTAGCAAGCCTTTCAAGACCATAGATGGTCCAATCCAATGTTACTCCGAAAAGAATTGTGAGCCAAAGCTTAAAGGTTTACCTAGATTCTAATAACCAGTGGATGCACCATTTAAATCGACATTCACAACCAAGGTCGAAAAAATTCATTTCTGGGTCATTCCGACCCATAGCAAAGAGATACTAGCCTATCGTATCCATATCGACACCTATATGAATGCAACTTTCAAAAACAGTTTTGAAAACGACACAAAACTTGGAACAGGCTTATGCACAAACAAATCATAACAGACACTTGTTTGAAAACCCAAAAGACCTAATACCTACTCCGCTACCAAGTTGAAACGACCGCATCCCATGAATAAATATACAAAACATATATAATATTAAAAACACCAAAATGCCCTTGAGTCCAGGGTTGACAAAAACCTCCAAGTAAAATAACTCATCAATATTACACAATACCAAAATGAACATCGGGATACTAAATGACTCAACAACTCATCAGGCCCAACAAGCCAAGTAAACACCAGCAAACCAACCAGAATAACAATTGTTCAATCCAAATATAACAAAACAGCATCCCGACAAGTTATGCAGTGGAAACCAATAACGAGTCAAATGACAAATACAAACATATGAAGTGTCAACCTATGGATCCGTCCTCGAAGGAAAGTAGGCACAGTTACCTGAATGCATCCCTGATCCACGATCGGTTAACCTGTGTAAAAACTGTGAGGGGGTGAGACCAACCACTGTCTCACCATAAACAAATAAACCAGAATATACTAGTACAAATCAACCACGAGTACATTAGTACCTGGCAATAACAGCCACAGTGCACAAAACAAAGTCAACATCAGACTTTAACCCCACACTTAGCTCAAGCATCTTGTTGAAGTAATAGTTTAACATTTAATAACTTTAAATATTTTATTAAGGCCATCTACTTTGTGCGTCGGGCGTGGTAGCGACTGATTAGTCCAGAGCTCAACCCAAAAATACTATCTCATCGGAAGGGGTAAGATCCAAAACAAAACTAACCACCGAAATAACTCAAGTGGCCGACGGTTCTCTGAGGGGTGCACTCAGTACATACCATGACCAGGTATAAAATAACCAAGGGGTACACCCACCTTCCCCATGGCGGTGCCTCTCTAAGGTATGCTATCTGTAAATACCAATATCAGGTACTAAACTAACCAAGGGGCGCATCCATCTAATCCCCAAGGCACCGTCTCGAAAACTCTCTGTTTTTTTCCATCAAAAATCCAAGGGTACCCACTATCACACTCGGTGCTACTGGTCAACAGCCCCACAGTAGAATATTTGTTATCCAGGTATGTTATGTTACCAATTATGAAGTTTGGGAAAGTATTTCTTATGGTTGTATATAGGTTGTATACCATTACAGAGTTTATCCTTGAACAAAACCTATGGCTCAAAATATACATGATATTGCAACCAGCACATATCAAAAACATGGGAATTCACCTCATAGAGGATTAACATGGCATTGTCAGCCCACAACAATTAACATGGCATTATCAACTCATAATAATTAACATGGAATTATCAGCTCATAACAAATAACAGGGCATCAAGAATATATAAACACAATCAGGCACCCCACACAGCCAAAGCATGAATCACGACAAGCTAAAACAGGCATAAGATACTTGCAACATAAAACCATTTACCACACTATATGCCAAGCCTATCAACCTGAGTACCGGAGGCAGTAAAGCATATCAAGGTTTACATGTCCTCACCTGGGCTATAGAAATTTCCTTGGAAAATCCGGTACATTGCCTTGCTTCAACAACTCCTATGTTATAACACAACGGGGTCACATATATAACAAACATAGGACATGATAAATGCATGCTCGTGCAATGGAACCATGAGTAAAGCCCCAACTAGTCCACCTCTACTCACCAAAACCATATCTCCAAGTCATGGGCCTATAGTTCACAAGCTTAAGCCCACAAAGTCCAAAATCTTAATCTCGAGCTTAAAGCCCATACCACCAATCCATTACTTGACTCACAACCATCTCGGCCCTAAATCCCATGCCATTAAGCCCACTATAAACCTTAGATGTCCTTGGGCTTTGAGTCCACTTATAATAAGTCCATATGTTATAATGGTCATAACATTTTATTACTGGGCCAAGGCCCAATTTAGTTTAACTCCTGTTTAAGGATTTTACTCGAGCCCGAGTTACTGCCCTAGAGGTTCTACCCGCATTGGAGAACAGTCCACGTGCTACTCACTCAACCCTCTCGGTTTCCACTGTACATAATTCAGTAAATAACCCAATCCGGGAATATTAATACATGCCGTGTATAGAAGTTAATCACATTACTACATCCAGAAATTTACCGTTAAAAGCCAAGAGGTATTCTGCCTTGCCGAAATCAACAACTCCCTCGCCGGATTCCGGTCAGCCCCGCCGGAACAACAACCCCGAGCTTGAGGAAACAGCACAATAATCCAGACAAACAACCACCAACACTGTCCAGACAGAACCACAACACAGCATTCACCACACTAAACCCATAATTAACAAAACACAAACGAAACAAAACGAGGAGGAAGGAAGTCTGGATCCGTACCAGAAATCACAGAACCCGTACTCGTCCTCACGGGTTGAAACACAAACAACAACCCGAGCACTACAAGTCAGATCCACTACCGAAACACACCAACCAACACAAACACCCACCACCGAGCCACAAGCAACAACAAGAACCAACACGCACCCGATCCGCACCCAAACCCAAACATACCGACAAATGCACACAAAATCCGATTAGAACAACCCCTCACCTCGTCACCAGAATAAACCAAGGGAAGAGAAAGAGAAAAGGGGGAGACGGCGGCCTACCTGTGTATTCAACAACGGCAACTCGAGCTCTTTTCTCGATGTTTCTGCCCATGCGCACCGAGCCTCCAAAGTCCCTCCTCTCCACGATGCAGCAAAGAAAAAAATGGCTTGAGAGCGTGCAACGGCTGCTCGACACAGATGAGAAGATGAAGAAATGGTGGCAGCGACGGCTTGAGAGCACACGAGAGAGAGAAAGAGAGAAAAAAGGGGTAGGGGGCACGTTGGGTGTGGAGAAGAGAAGAAAGAAAAGTGCAGAAAAGAAAAAACGAAAAGAAGAAAGAGAAGGGAAAAGTTTCTAGGGTTGGGCCAGCTGAGGCATGGTCAACCCTCGCCAGTCAACGCATACTTTTTTTAACCATTGACCCCTCAAAACGACGTAGTTTCAATAAAACTACATCAAAAGAACTTCTTCACCCCCCGAACTCGAAACAATTCGAAACAGAACCTCGGTTTAGGAAAACTCCAAGATAGAAGAGAAGTAAATCAAAGAAATTTAACCTTTTTTAGGTCAAAATTGGAAATAAAACTCCATAAATGCCATAAATTAATTATGAAAAAAAAATCGGGGCATTACATGCTGCAAAAACAATATACATACATATATGTTCACGCATCATATTAGGTTATTGCATTCACAACACTAGCACACAAACGTTATGCATTCATTCTAATGAGGACAATTCCAGAAGGTGTTTAAATCATGAGAGAAGCTAAAAGGAAGTTTGGGAAGATCTGGTTTCATAAAAAACCATTTAGAAGCTGATATTGAGGGAATATGGTTTTTAGGAAAAACCATATCTATTGTAGCCAACGGTTATTATCCGGAAATCAGAAGAAAAGGCAGTTGTGTTTTGAAAAAGACAGTTACCTTTTTATGCTTCCCATACATGTTAGAGGAAACAAAAAGAAGTGGGGGAGTTATTGCAAGAAACTGCTTCCTATATCCCGTGACTGATACACACTCTCTTTCCTACATTATCTTTTCCACACACTCCCGAGTTTATCTCTCTCCAAAGTTCTCCCGAATCAAACACAAAAACCCTAAACACTTTATACCTAAAGTATTGAAATGAAGCCTGCTAAGGAAGCCAACACCACAAAATCACCCAAATCGACCAAATCAAACCAGGGAACATCCTTACAACGATCAAAATCTGTCTCCTCTACAAAAACACCTGTTAAAATACAATCAACTAAAACAAAAGAGAAAGCCACCAACACAAGCAAAACATCACCGATGAAGTTTACTTCCGAAGGTTTCAAGAAGATGACAGCAGATGAACTGATGAAGTTCAAAATTGAAAAGGGCATGGAGATGAAGAAGTCCGAAGCAACAAAATTGAAAAATTCGAGTAGTATTCCAAAATTTCAATCCACTGTTTCGAATGCTGCTAGGTTAGCTTTAGAAAGGCTTTATGACCCCAAGTATGTTAAAAAGAATGTTGTTTCACATAAAGAGGGCAATCCTGCTGTAAAACTGTTATATGAAGTAGAGGAGTGGGCAGTAAACAACATACAGGGTTCCTGTAAAATTCTTTCTACTAGTCCTACTATTTAAGAAGTAAATTTTGTTACTTCAAGCAAAATAACAAGATATAAAAAATTTGATGAGAAAACCGCTAGGGAATTCTTTTTAGATGTTTTGAGATCAGTAGTGTCGGCAGATGATGGTGTATTATCAGAAGATGTAAAGGATGTGAATAATGCTCTAGCTGAGAAAGAAAAGTACGTTGGTGCTGAACTAAAACAGCTTGAAGATGATACGCAAAGAGTAAAAGATCTGGTTGTTGGAAAAACCACATCTCTGGATGGAAAGACGGATATGGCAGCTGGTCAAACCATATCTACTGTAAAGAAGGATGCATTGGCTGAGGGATCCACGAAGAAAGGTCAAGTTGATCAAGCATCTTCGGTTATTTTAGAGATTGCCAATTAAGTTGAAAAAGAAACAATGAAGCTGAATGAGGATTTGGTTGTTGAAAAACCAGATGAGGTGGAGAAGAGTATAAAAAAGTGGTACAAAATGAGTCAGCCTCTAATAATGAGAAAGAGCTGGTAAAGGTGACTGGAAAGTCTGGGTTAGCCCACAAGGCTGATATGTCAAAGCAGAAGAAGGCTATAGATGTGGTTTATGGAAAAACCAAGTCTTCAGCAATGGGAAAGCCGAGTGCTCGCCTTCTTGAAAAAGGGATTGTTAGGCGGACTGGGCAAAAAATGAAATAGAAAATTGGAATCCATTTGATTGATTTTGACTTTGACGAATAAGTGGCTGAAGCAGAAGCTTCTAACAAAAAAAAAAGGAACAAGAGCTATGATTCTGACAAGAGTGTAGACTACAAAACTACAAAGGATGATCTGGTAGATGAAGAACCAGATTTCGAAGAGAAGGATGAAGATGACCTTTTCTCCAAATACTATTCTGATGATGAGAAGGAGAATGATGAAGACAATGTTGAAGAGGAAGATCAACATTATTTAAGTTCGACATTATTTAATCTGAGATCATGTGTCGAAGAAAGATGTGGCCATTGAGCTTGTCAAGACTTAAAATCAACTTGCTGATATTTTAACGAAGCCACTCAAAGAATAGCAGTTTGCAAAAATCAGACTTGAGCTTGGAATGTGCAATCTACTTTAAAAGTTTGTGAGTAAATCCGGTTGCTACAAAAACCATATATATGCATATATGTTCATGCATCATATTAGGATATTGCATTCACAACACTAGCACACAAACGTTATGCATTCACGCAAATCAGGACATTTTCAAAAGGTGTTTGAATCACCAAATATGCTAAAAGGAAGTTTGGGAAGATCTAGTTTCATAAGAAACCATTTACAGCTGATACCGAGGAAATATGGTTTTTGGGAAAAACCATCTCTATTTTAGGCAACGGTTATGATCCGAAAGTCAGAAGAAAAGGCAGTTGTGTTCTGAAAAAGGCATTTACCTTTTTATGCTTCCCCCATACGTTAGAGGAAATAAAAAGAAGTGGAGGAGTGTGAACACACAAATTTGACCCACGAATTTTCCACAAATTTTAGGTTTTAAACTTGTTTGAACTTAGGGTTAATGAGATGATTTGATCCTAGGAATAAAGCACGTTAAGAATTTATTATTAGAACTAATGCCTCCTTGTCTCACAGAGGTTTTGATATTGACAAACCAACCATGACAATCATAAAGCAAAATGAAATCAATCAAAGAGCAAAGAGCACAAGAATGAAGATACAAGCAAGAAGACTTAAAAACACAAATTGTACAAGGGTAAAACACTCAATTCTTCTAAGCTATTGGCTCAAAACAAAATCAATTTTACTCATGCATCACATAGCATCTTTTCAATCATAAAAACGATTTCTGAGCTATGAACATCGATGTTTTGATTTCCAACATCGATGTTCCTGCCCTCAAACAATTTTTCAAAATGTCGCAGTAGCTTATAACATCGATGTTCTAATTTCCAACATTGATGTTCATGCCTTCAAACAGTTTTTCAAACTTTGGAAGTAGCTCAGAACATCGTTGTTGGCATCCCAATCATCGATGTTCTTGTGACCGTTGCACTTGAAAATTGTTTTGTAGCATCACAACATCAATGTTCTACTCTGAGATATCGTTGTTTTTTCAACTGTGTTTTCAAGATATTTTGGCAGTGTTCCAAAACATCGATGTTCAACTTGTGAACATCGATGTTTTCATGGAATTGTCTTTAAAATAGTTCTGGCAGGGTTGCAAAACATCGATTTTCCCTTGGTAAACATCAATGTTTTAGTGACCGTTGGACCAAAAATTCTTATTTGACAGGCCAAACATCGATGTTCTTAATTTAAACATCGATGTTTTGTCGTTGTGAGTAGAAACCTTTTTCAGTTACCCATGTTGTTTTGTCTAAAGATGTTTTTGATTGTTCCCTAAACAGTCATGTAAGTTTTCAAAGCTATAAGTAGGGCATTTACACCTCTGATTAACAACAATCAACTCTCTACATTTTAAGCATTCATTGTCATACATCCATTCCAATTTTTATTAGCCAATATCATTGAGGATTGAGAGTTGCCTTTATAAGAGATTATCTTGTTTACTCATATCCACTCTTTGAGAGAGTTTTTCTTTGAGTGATTTATGTATAGTCATACACCTTAAGGGAGGATTGTTCCCTTGTAGCAATTCATAGGAAGAATATCTTTCTTTTTGTAAGAGAAGTCTTCCAGTAAGGTATCTTCAAGCAAGTGATTAGAGGTTCGTGTGACTCGAACTCTAGGTTTGTTAACGGTTTGTTAAGCACCCAGAAGCTTAACTTAGACAGTGAAATCTTCGAGAGGGTCTCTCGGAGGACTGGATTAGCCACACAAGTTGTGTGTGTGAACCGGTATAAAATTCAGTCTGTCCTTCACTCTTTTAATTCCGCATTTATTTCCTGCAAGTTTTCATTTCGTCTGAAAAAAGCTATTCAACCCCCTCTAGCGTAGGGCGCCTATTCTAACAATTGGTAGTGGTGCCTAACTCTCTGAAAAACTTAACCGTTTGAGAGAAACTTTCCATGGCTTCTTCAAGTAATTATGCAGAAATCCTCTAAGGACAATCGACCATCCATCCACCGCTCTTTGATGGCACCAACTACACCTATTGGAAGTAGAGGATGAGATTCTTCATTCACGCCAACAATTATGCTCTTTGGCAAATCATAAAGACCGGAGAGCAAATTCTGAAAAAGAAAGTTGGTGAAACCACAGTGACGAAGACGGAGGCGGAATATGATGCTGAAGACATCAAGAAAGTGGAAAACAATTCCAAAGAAATTAACAAGCTTTATTGTGCAGTCAACCCCGATGACTATCACAAAATCTCCTGCTACACAACCGCCAAAGAAATGTGGGACAAGGAAGAGAATAAATTTTATGGAAAAAGAAGTGCTAACAAATCGGAAGGTTTAACTAGGGAGTGTTCATCATGTAATTCATTGAAGGAACAAGTTCAAAAATTTGAAACCACGCTAAAGAAATTCAACACTCCTTAATAAAATTTAAGCTCTATCTTAGGTAACTTGCAATCACATAAGCATGGGCTAGGTTTCACAAATGAACATACGTTCCTCCTCTAACACATGAAGCCTGCAAAGCACATCCTGAGTGTTTCAGAAGACCTTTTGGCTGGTGGGAATGATAATTATAATGCCCAGAGAAATGCCAGAGGATTGCCCACTCAAAAGTCCATTATTCCCTCCAATTATTCCTCAAAAGCTACAAACCAACGAATTGCACCCTATCATCACGGTTCCCATGGCTTTTATCCTGACAACGTGATGGCAACTGAAATCCAACCTGCCCAACTACCATACCTTCCAATGAATGTGAAAGAAAGAAGAAAAGAAGAGCTACAACTATATAAAGGACCAAGGAAGAAGCATCCAGGGAAAATCATCCACCATTAAAGACACCATTGAAGGTCTGGAATAGGGGTTTAAAAACCCAGAACTCTGCAGAAATTGTGTCGCCTCTAACCTCCAATCTGTTCCAAACCCTATGCTCAACCTTATTTTCATTATTTCCGTAATTCTAGACATGAATTAAACAACCCCTCTTAGGTTGAAGGGGTGCAACATGTCTCTGGTTTTTATGTAATAAATAGCTCATTTCATGTTCTTAACTCGTTTTCTTGTTTTGGTTGTTGCACACTTGATAAATGTTTGAGTTCTGGCCAAACCCATGCATGATTACAGGTAGCTAGGTGAAGGACCGAAAGGAGAAACCATAGCTACTAGAACAACAACAACCAACCCATAGTTTTTAGCTTTTGACAGAAGTTAGAAACTAATCGAGGAACTGGCCTCAACACCAATCTTAATCCCTTGTATTTGGCCGATGTGAAAGCATTAGGTGAGTGAGAATCATGGGAGGCTCCTGTGAGTGAAAACAAATGGGTGCAGCATAGGTTGAGAGCGCCTACAATAACTGATCCTTATAATCAATTTTGCTGCTACACAGGCTCAACCTGTTGCACACATTGTCAAAAAGATAACACTATTTCTAATATGATTCTTGATTGACTATTGGGAAGCTTCTTTTAATCAAGTAGTAGCCTGGTGAAGGACTAAAAGGAGAAGCCAGGTGTGTTAGACCAACAATAGCCAGCCTTCACTTCCTAGCCGTTCGAAAGAAGATAGGGAGAGACTGTGGGTATTTAGCACCAGCACTAAACTTCATCTCTAAGTGGATATCTATTCTAGTGACAGGGGGTAGATGGAAACTTAAGGAATTATCAATAAGATCGAAAGCCGTTGATAGTACTTAAGGTTGGGAGCCCCTTCTGTTAGTAATATGCCCAAAAGCCAATCATGGATGTTTATTTATAGTCATGTACATACACTTTAAGGTTATTCCAATAAGTATCGTTTATGAGATAAACGCTTGCACATACTTATAACCCTAGAATATTTCATATTCTTAAATGTCCCTGGTCGATTATTATTACGGATGGGTTATAATAATAAATTAAGACTAGCGTATGTTGAGAATTGCATATGTGATATGAATTCTACATACGGGTACAAGTTGGAGAACTTGTGGACTGGACCGACCCACATAAGAACCCTACATGGAACGTTATATGTATGTCATTAGTGGTTCTTGTAGATGTGATTGTCCTCCGACCTGAGATCGTCAAGGTATCCAACATATGAATCATGTACTTCGATATTATTCCTAGTCACCCGTAACTGGGTGGACATAAGGGTAATCATTGGGTATATGCCGAGTATGTAGTGGGTTTTGATTGATCAAGAGGGGATTTGTCTAACCCATATAACGGGTATATTATCGGATGGTTTCTTGATAGAGTTGAACTGTAAATGCACGGCCGTGCTCGGATTATGATATGTTGATATCATTGGTATCCGTGATATGTTGATATCATTGGTATCCGTGATATGCAACTGCCCTGTTTACCTTGAAGAGGTAAAGAAGCAGAAGGGAAGTGAGACTTCCGCTTTAGGTATTTTGTTATAGAGGCTAATATCTCTACCTCTGCATCGTGGGTATGAGATACCGGATGTGGTTCTCACATTTTGGAAATGTGAAGGAACTGAGAATGAGTGGGAGATTGGCTAAGGACGAGATAGACCTACGCCTCGGAATTGGAGCAAGAGTTGCCACATTAGTCGTAGGGACTTTCTATCTATCCTTACCGAATGGTTTGGTTTTAGAACTGGACAATTGTTATTATGTACTTGCCATAAGCAGGAATTTGATTTCTGTGTCTTGTATGTACAAGAAAGATTTTTCATTGAAAATAAAGAACAATTGTTGTTTTTTTTATTTCAATGAAATTGATTGTGGTGGTGCATTTTAAACGAAGGTTTGTGTGTTCTAAACCTAGTAACGCCTATCTATAACATTAATACGAAGAAGGTTAAGATTACATGATTCTAGTTTAACCTATATCTGGCATAGTCGTTTGGGCCATATAGACGAGACTCGTATTCCTAAACTCCATAAAGTTGGATTTTAGACTCATTTGATTTTGTATCATATGAGACATATGAGTCATGTTTATTAGGCAAAATGACTAAGGCTTCCTTTACGGGTAAAGGTGAAGAGCCTAGGACTTGGTAGGTCTAATACATACTGATGTATGCGGACCTATGTCTACACAGGCTAGAGATGGTTTTCGATACTTCATTACATTTACTGATGACTTCAGTAGATACGGCTAAGTGTATCTAATGAGACACAAGTCGGAATCCTTTGAAAAGTTCAAAGAATTCAAGAATGAAGTACAGAATCAACTCGGAAAGGTATTAAGATGCTTCGATCAGATCGAGGCGGTGAATACTTAGACCGAGAGCTTCTTGATCATCTAAAGGGTTGTGGTATAGTATCACAACTTACTCCACCGGATACGCCTCCATGAAATGTTGTATCCGAAAGGAGGAACGGAACCTTGTTGGACTTGGTTCGTTTTATGATGAGTCAAGCTAACCTTTCTTCTTCCTTTTGGGGACATGTATTATTGAGTGCTGTATTTACACTTAACCGTGTTCCATCTATATCGGTCAAAAGACACCATATGAGATATGGACTGGGAAGCGTCCCAACTTGTCTTTTATGAGGGTTTAGGGTTGTCATGCTTACGTGAGACGTGAAGCATCGGATAAACTCGACCCTAAATCCGACAAGTGCCTTTTGTATGATACCTTAAAGGTATTATTTCTATAATCCCATAGAGCACAAAGTGTTTGTGGCTCAGACTGCTGTTTTCTAGAAAGAGTGTTTATTTCTAGAAAAATCAGTGGGAGGATAATAGAACTCGAAGAAGTTCGAGATAAAGAGGCTGAGATGGAACAAAGGACAGGATCCGCAAGTTGTTGTGGATGAGAATCCTGTACCTAAAACACATGGACCGCGTAGGTCGGATAGGACTCGGTATGAGCTTGAGAAATATGGATTTCTCATAACTCATATTGGAGATGTGATGCTCATAAGTCAGGATGAGCTGACTTCCTATCAGCTGATCATTACGGGTCAAGACTCCAAGAAGTGGCTAGAAGCCATGAATTCGGAAATGGAATCCATGTATGAGAACAAGGTATGGACCTTGGCTGATCCACCTGAAAGGGTAAAACCTGTAAAAAAATCAGGGAGGAATTAAGGGAAACCGGGAGCAAAATGGAAAGAACGGGGAAAACGCGGGGTGCCGGGCAGACATAGCGGGATGACCGCCAGCCTTGGTGGTCTTATAACCCATGACCACCAGCCATGGAGGACATCCAGCTCATGACCGCCTGCACTGGCGGTCCTGGCGCCCAGATTGCCCGATTTTCCCCGATTTTCGTTCCCGATTTGGTTCTACGCGGTTTTGGACCAGATTCTCGGGCGTAATCTTCACCATTAAGCAGTTCCACACCCCTAGGCTTCCCAAAGCACTATATATAGGACCCTTCACACACATTTCAATGGATCAATCATTCATTATACACACACCCTCATAAGCTTTGTTTGCTTGGAGAAACTCTACTTCTCCAAGCCTAGAAACATTCCCATAGGTAGAAACTCAGGTGAAATTTCGTGGAGAAGAATAGGAAGAAGTCAGTAGCTGTAGGAGATCAAAACGAGAACAAGAAGGAGGCGAATTGAAGCAAACCGGTGGAGAAGAAGTGCTAAATCCGAGAGGAAGAATCTAGTGGAGGCAATCTCAGTGTTTCAGACATATTGGAAGCTTTGGACAGTATTATGCTGCAATCTTGGTGTCCCTCTAAACCTAAGAAGTAGCTCTACAACTTTCCTGTTCAAGCCAGACACCAGTTCGGCATCCTTCAGCCCCAAATTCCCTGTTGAATTCCTATCAAAGTTCTGTTGCGGGGTGGCAAGCGCATAGGAGCGAGAGGAGGGCTACAAGAGGTAACTCGTTCTAATTTCTTGATTATCTATTGTTGTAATATGATGAAGTGAGAGTTGTGATGCCATGTTGAGAACTACATAGGCTTTAAACCCGGTCGCTTGGGTACGTAGGTGGTATCTAGTGGTGGAGACTCAAGCCCAAATGTTTTTATTTTCCCTTTTTGTCCCGTAACTTCTTCTCCTTCTCCTCTCGTTTAATTTTGTTATTTTTATGTGATTTGTTTCCACGATTGCACACCTGCACAAGGCACATATAATTCCTTCAATTGCCCAAGGTTTTGACCCAACACGGATGGGTGCCTAACACAACTTTGCATTTGTGTTGAACCCCCGATCCCATGTCTTTGATTCGCTATGACCATGTAGTCTAAAGGAGTCATATAAAGGTTTTTCCCAAATTTTTCCCTTAATAAAATTTGGGTGGTGACTCCAATGACATGGGATTGACCCGAGGAAGAAGGTGAAAAGGAATAGGTGAATAGGGCCAAGTGATTTTGGGTCGAGTATTCACAGTTGGCGACTCTGCTGGGGAAGTAGTGGGTTTAATAAACTTTGTGCAATCATTGAATCTTGTGTTCCTTTTTATGTGTCATCATAAGTGTCGTGCATTCATGATGATTGATGTGAAGCCTTTACTGTGAGAGGGCGAGGGAATCCAAATTCGCTCCATGCTTTCCTTAAACGATAGTGGTTTGAGTGAATCCGTTTCTCGATGCTTAGCAATGATGGGGATTAATTGGCCTCGGACCTCACGCGATATCCTTTATCACATGTGAGTAGGTCAGCCTATTCCCTAGCGGCAATCTCTAGCCCCCAACCAGTTGCATACCCTGAGCATCTCATGCATATTGAATCAATAAGTGGTATATGCAGAAGGTAGGGAAAAGGCAAAGACTATGATAAAGCATCAATTTAAGACATCAAAGCGACTTTGGGCCTTCTCATGAGAGGAGATGTAAGCCCCAAAATATATGGCAGAAAAGGGGAGGTCGGATGACTTGGTTGGGCATTCTCATGAGTAGAAATGTAATCCCCAATAATTATAGTAAGTGAGGTGAGATGAAGTAACCTTGTTGAGCCTTCCTCTAGAATGCTGATGCAAGTCCGGGTGTTTACTTATGAATCGAACCGACGGTTTAAGACAAGAAGTCGACATCAGACCAAAAAGCTAAATTGAGCAGCCAGACTGACAAGCTAAGTTGACAGGATGAGACTTTACCATTGGGACTTCTCGTGAGAAATGTAAGCCCCAATATTTATGGCCGAAAAAGTGAGATGGGATGACCTAGTTGGGCCTTCTTGTGAGAGGAGATGTAAGCCCCAATAATGAGGTGTTCTGAATGGACCTTGCTCAAGGATGAATATGTAAGCCCCGACTTGTACCTATGAACCGAGTTAATGAGCCAATGTGAGAAGCTAAGAGAAGAGCCATACAATAAGGGACCAAACTGTCAAGCCAAGTCGATGATCTGAATTGAGGGACCAAGTGGGATGTAACGTCCCGAATTTTCATAATTTGATTTTTGGAATTTTTAAAGTTTTTATTCCAATTTTGCCCTTAAGGAATTTCTGAATTTTTGGATAAGGGAATAAAGTATTTTACCTTGGTTATATTGGAATTAAGTCGATGGTATGCCGGGTTGTCTTTTGGCTTGTTAAGCCGGATTGTTTTGTTCTTTATGACATCTCGTTATATTAAAACTTTTGGATAATGTTTTTGATATTGGATTTTGTGTCCCGGGTTTCAGGGGTATTTTTGTAATTTTCTTGTGTTTAAGTATTTTATTGTTAAATTGGGACACGGGTGTTTCAGCTTGGTAGCGGAGCAGGCTTCAGATCCTTGGTTTTAAAAAGTGTCTTAATCTTTTTTTTCAAAGTGTTTTTTGTGTTTAAGCCTGTTTCCGAATTTATGACTTAAAAAGTGTTTTTGACTCATTTGCATTCACATAGGCGTCGATATGGATCACGAGGGGCAGCACAATGCTGAGGATGACGCCGCTACTCACGTCTCCGATAGTGTGTCGGTGATGCAGGTTCCCGTTGGTCAGGGGAACAATAATGCAGCAGAGGATAATGCTGCAGGGGGTGGAGGACAGAATGTTGTACCACCTGTTGTTAACCCAGCATTCCAGCAGTATCAGGCTTTCCTGCAGTGGCAGCAGTTCCAGCAGCAGCAGCAGGGTGCCCAGCCGGTAGCACCTGCTGCAGTAGGTGGTATGGAGAGTGGGTATAAGCCCATGGATAAGTCTGCAGTTAAGGAATTCTCAGGTGAAGAGGGCAAAGTCAAGGAGTTTGATGATTGGTTTCGCCAGGTGGAGAATGTTCTGGAGAAGTTCACCTGTGCACCTGAGCAGAGGGCTCGATTAGCGGCACACAAGTTCACAGGATATGCATTGTCATGGTGGCAGGAACTTGTGGCCAACTTACCTAAGCCTGTGGAGATGCCTTGGGAGGAATTCAAGAAGAGATTCTACAAGGAGTTCCTTATTGTTTGTTTTCTGGAGGAGCAGAAGAAGCAGTTTCTTGAGGTGAAGCAGGGACTTGATGAGACTGTATCAGCTTTTAGGATCCGGTACAACATCCTTCTCTCTCATGCTAGGGAGTTTGTGCCCGATGAGTTGACCAAGTGTAGGCGATTTGTTAACGGCTTACGTACTGAGATAGCGATGGTTGTGGCTGGTGGAGGGCACAAGACTTGGGAGGCAGTTTGTGTCGCTGCTTTTGATGCCGAGAGAGTTCAGATGATTGGGAAGGAGGCTCGGCCAGCTGAGCAGAGGAAGCAGTCATCTGCTTCGGGTCAGAAGAGGCAGCATTCTGATGCCGGAGGTGCAAATTATTCTGTTGGACAGAGTTCTTCTTACCAGGGTTCGAAGAAGTTTCGAGGGAAGAGTTATCAGGGTGGACCAGGCAGATCCTCGGGAGGACGGTCCTATCAGTCTGGTTCTCGGGGACGGGGTTCCTCGGCACGGTTCTCGGGTACATGCTGGTATTGCAATACGCCGGGACACCAGAAGTCAACTTGCTACAAGTGGATGAGGGATAATGGTGGCAGTGGTTCTCAGTATACAGTACAGAGTTCCGTGGCTAGTGGTACTGTTTCTTCTGGTCCGAACAGGGGTGGCAGACAGCAGGGTCGAGGTCATGGAGGTTCTGGAGCCCCGAACTGCGGGGGTGCGACTCAGTCTGCTGCAGCTTCTAGGGTTTATGCCATCACCCGAGAGGAGGCTGCTGATGCTCCAGAGGTTATAGCAGGTACCTTTATGGTTTTTGGTCAGTTTGCACATGCTTTAATTGATCCAGGTTCAACACATTCTTTTGTATCACGTGCATTCATGACTACTCATAACATAGAGGATGATAACCTTAGTAGACCCCTAAGAGTCCGTTTACCCACAGGAGATATAGTAGTTGTTGATCGAGTTTGTAGAGATGTGTCGATAGAGTATGATAGTGAGGGTTTTCCTTCTGATCTTGCTGTCATGGATTTGGGAGAGTTTGATGTTATCTTAGGCATGGACTGGTTGTCCAGACACCAAGCAGTTGTTGATTGTCGGGCCAGGGAAGTGTCTTTATCTTCTTTGTTGGGGCGTAGATTGGTGTTTGTTGGAGAACGAACAGTTCTATCGGTGTGCTGTATCTCGGCCATCCAGGCTTTCAGGATGATCCGAGAGGGTTGTGATGCCTTTCTTGCTCATGTGGTCGATTCTTCGGTACCAGTACCTGGTGTGGAGGATATTCCAATTGTTCGGGATTTTCCCGATGTTTTTCCTGATGATTTACCTTGGTTGCCTCCGGAGCGGGAGGTGGAGTATACAGTTGACTTGGTACCGAGAGTTGCACCTATTTCTATACCGCCCTACAGAATGGCTCCGGCAGAACTTCAGGAGTTGAAGAAGCAACTAGAGGAGTTGTTAGATAAGGGTTTTATTAGACCGAGCATTTCACCCTGGGGTGCCCCGATCTTGTTTGTGAAGAAGAAGGGTGGCAGTATGCGGATGTGTGTGGACTATAGGCAGTTAAACAAGGTGACTATGAAGAACAAGGATCCTTTGCCTAGGATCGATGACTTGTTCGATCAGTTGCAGGGTGCATCTGTGTTCTCGAAGATTGACTTGCGATCTGGTTACCATCAGGTTCGGATTGCAGAGCAAGACATACCGAAGACTGCATTCCGCACTCGGTATGGTCATTATGAGTTTGTGGTTGTTCCTTTTGGTCTGACGAATGCACCGACAGTGTTCATGTGTATGATACAACAGGTCTTCCATGAATTTTCTGGACCGGTTTGTAGTAGTGTTCATTGATGATATTCTGGTCTACTCGAGTAGTAAGGCCGAACATGAGGACCACTTGAGACAAGTTTTGCAGAGGTTGAGAGAGGAACAACTCTATGCCATGCTCAGTAAGTGTGAGTTTTGGTTGGATGAGGTTGCGTTTCTTGGACATATTGTGTCCGGTGAGGGCATTAAGGTGGATCCGGCCAAGATTAAGGCAGTTATGGATTGGGAGTCACCGAAGAGTGTATCGGAGATACAGAGTTTTCTTGGACTTGCTGGTTACTACCGGAGGTTCATTGAGGGTTTTTCCTTAAAAGCGGGTCCCATGACTAAGCTGTTGAGGAAAGACTGTGCTTTTGTGTGGGATGACAATTGTCAGAAGAATTTTGAGGAGTTGAAGAGTCGGTTGACTTCTGCACCGGTTTTGACTGTTCTGAGACCCGGAGTGGAGTACATGGTGTTCAGTGATGCTTCTGGTCTGGGCTTGGGATGTGTTTTGATGCAGTAGGGTCGGGTGATTGCTTATGCCTCCAGGCAGTTGAGAACTCATGATTTGGAGTGAGCTGCTGTGATCTTTGCTTTGAAGATTTGGAGACACCATCTATACGGTGAGAAGTGTCGGATTTTCACGGACCACAAAAGTTTGAAGTACTTCATGACCCAAAGGGAGCTTAATATGAGGCAGAGACGCTGGATTGAGATTCTGAAGGATTATGATTGTACTATCGAGTACCATCCGGGCAAGGCCAATGTGGTGGCAGATGCATTGAGCCGGAAGAGAGTGGCTTATGTGGATGAGGACTCTGTTTCTTATGCTTTGCCATCGTTGGTGGAACTGAGGTCGTTGGATGCACAGTTGGAGGTGGAAGTTACTGGGGCGTTGTTAGCCAGTTTGAGCATTCGGCCGACCTTGCGGGATAAGATCATGGAGTTGCAGTATGGTGATCCTCATTTAGCAGAGTTGCGGGATAAGGCTCTCGGTGGAGAGAGTTCTAATTTCTATGTCCGGGAGGATGGTGCGTTGATGTCGGGTTGTCTTGTGGCTTGTTAAGCCGGATTGTTTTGTTCTTTATGACATCTCGTTATATTAAGAATTTTGGATAATGTTTTTGATATTGGATTTTGTGTCCCGGGTTTCAGGGGTATTTTGGTAATTTCCTTGTGTTTAAGTATTTTATTGTTAAATTGGGACACGGGTGTTTCATGGGATATCCGAGTCGAGTTGTCAAGTCGCAGCGCCAAGCTGGGAAGCCATGGAACCGGGATACAAAGCTGAGTTGAGCTAATGGGATTCGAGTACACAAACTAAGACAAGATAAGAGATCTTCTGATGGGTAGAGATGTAAATCCAATCTTGGGGAGGAACAAACGTGAGTCATAATTTTCTAGAGGGAGGAATGATGATGGGCAAAGGAATGGACATGTGGTATGATGATGAAAAGGGTGATGGGAGCAAGGATAAGGCGGCACTGACATGGGGGCAATGAGATGAGGCAATAGGAGTGAAGCAATCCAAGGGACCAATCAATAGCATTGGGGGTAGATAACTGTGGGGGGAAGTTGAGTGGAGACCAAGGGCCAAATTGTTAAGTATGGGTAGGACGATGACCAAGAATTGGGGAAGACACCATAATTGTTCTTTAGAGTCTAGAGGTTGAGTCAAGTCAAAAGGGGCAACGGATAAATTCTAGGTACTAACAATCAACAGTGTCATTATTTGTACTTCGATTTTAGCATAAGGAATAAAACCTTGATTTCTTTATTTTCTGTGTACAAGTGGCTAACTATGCATGACTTCATTTCCATTGGATCAACCTAAGGGACCACAAAACAAACTACGAAGACTTGATTCTGTGGATGTAATCCTAAACACTTACCACAAAACGAACTATGAAGAGCTTCATTCTAGAATCGAAGAGAAGTACTTTGTCTCCTGGATGGAACTCTTTCTTCAGTATATGTTTGTCATGCCATTTCTTTGTTTTCTCCTTGTAGATGTGGGAGTTCTCATAAGCTTCAAGGCGCAAGTTCTCTAACTCATTAAGCTACAAAAAATGATGTTCTCCTGCTTCCTTCATGTCTAAATTGATGTCCTTGATAGCCAATAGGCTTTGTGCTTTTTGTTAGAACTCATGGTTCTTTACAGGTTTTGATAATTGACAAACCAATTCTAGATCATGACAAAGATGAAGCAAAAAGAAATGAAGTCAAATCAATCATCAAGCAAAAGAAACCATTCAAGAGCAAAGGATCAAAGTGAATGAGCACAAGAATTGAAGAGCTAAGAAAGAAGAGTTAGATTCATAACTTGTACAAGGTATAACACTCAACTATTCTAGGACATTGGCTCAAAAGTAAGTAAAGCTTTCTCATGCATCACATAACATATTTCCAAGCATAAAAATGTTTTGAGTATCATGAACATCGATGTTGTGATTTCAAACATCGATGTTCCTGCCTTTGAACAATTCTTCAAAAACAGGCAGTAGGCTCAGAACATCGATGTTGGAATCCCAAACATCGATGTTCTTGGCTTCAACCTTTTCCAACAATTGGCAGAAGGCACAGAACATCGATGTTGGCTTCCTAAACATCGATGTTCTCATGACCGTTGCATTTGAAAATACTTTTACCTAAGCAAAACATCGATGTTGGATTCCATAACATCGATGCTCTTCAATGGTCAGCCTCAATCGTTTTTTCACAGAAGCAAAATAACATCGATGTTGATTTTCAAACATCGATGTTCTTCACATGATGATTTTTAGAATTTCACATAGAATCAAAATAACATCGATGTTGGGTTCGAGAACATCGATTTTTTTTGTTACCGTTAGTCCAAAAATTCAAAATTACTGGACAAAACATCGATGTTGAGCTTTAAAACATCGATGTTATGGCCGTTATTTCTGACAACTTTTCATTACCCACTATCTGTTGTTTAAAGATGTTTTCTTGAGTGGATCCTAAACGGCTATACATGTTTTCAGAGCTATAAATTATTGATTTACAGCTCTGATTACTAACAATCAACTCTTAACATTCAAGCATTCATTTACATACATCAAAATCAATTTTTATTAAGGCAATATCCTATTGAGGATTTGAGAGTTGCCTTTTAGAGCCTTACTTGTTTACTCATATCTGCTCTTTGAGAGAGTTCTTTGTTTGAGTGATTGAATTGTGTATTCATACACCTTAAGGGAGGTTAGTTCCCTTATTGAGATTCATAGGAAGAGGGTATATCTTCTTGTGTGAGAAGTCTTGAAGTGAGGTATCTTCAAGCAAGAGTGTTGAGGTTCATGTGACTTGAACTCTCAGGTTTAGGATTCTTGTGATTAGAATTCCTAGGTTGTAAATGGTTTGTTAAGCACCCGTAAGCTTAACACTAGATAGTGAAATCTTCAAGTGAGACTTGAAGGACTGGATTAGCCACAAATTAGTTGTGTGTGAACCAGTATAAAAATCCTTGTGTCCTTCAATTTTTAAAATTCCGCATTTATTTCCTGCTTATTTAATTTTAATCCGATAAACGCTATTCACCCCCCCTCTAGCGTAGGGCTATTGCTCTAACAATTGGTAGCGGAGCCTAACTCTCTGAAGACTTAACCGTTTGAGAGGAAATTTTCTATGGCTTCTTCAAGTAATTATGCTGGAATCTTCGAAGGACAATCAACCATTCGTCCACCGCTCTTTGATGGCACCAATTACAGCTATTGGAAGGAGAGGATGAGAATTTTCCTCCAATCCAACAACTATGCTCTATGGCGAATCATGAAGAATGGAGAGCAAATTCCAATGAAGAAAGTTGGTGAAATCCAAGTGCCAAAGACGGAGGAGGAGTACAACGCTGCAGACATTGTGTTGGTTGAAAACAATGCCAAATCAATCAACATGCTCTATTGTGCAGTCAACCCCGATGATTACCGGAAAATCTCTTGCTGCACAACCGCAAAAGAAATGTGGGATAAGCTGGAGGTCACCTACGAAGGAACCAATCAAGTTCGAGAGGCCAAAATCGACTCCCACACTGCAGATTACGAACTCTTTCGAATGAAGGAGAACGAAGGAATTGAGGAGATGTTCGAACGATTTTCTAAAATCATAAATAACCTTCATGCTCTCAAGAAGGTCTACTTCGACAAGGACTTGGTCAGAAAAGTCCTTAGAAGCCTCACTCCCGAATGGCGTTCTGAAGCCGACGCAATCTATGAAAACATCGGGACATCGAACACAACCATTGACAGTCTTAGAGGTATTCTTATAACCTATGAAACTACTATTCTTAAACCCTCTTTGCAGGAACCAAAGAAGAAGAACATAGCTCTCAAGGCTTCCACCTACAAGACGCAAGAGCTCACCGAATCGGATTCTAGCGATGACGATCAAGAATTCGAATTTGTCATCGGCAAATTCTGCAAATTCATGAAGAAAGAATTTGGGAAAGGAAAGAAGACATCCGGTCCACCCAAGTGTTATGAATGTGGAGAGGTTGGGCATATCAAGCCAAAGTGCCCAAAGGCAAAGGAAAGGAAAGAGAAGAAGCCCTACAAGAAGCAATGGGCATACATCTCTTGGGGAGGAGATTCTGGTGATGAATCAAGTGATAGTGATGAAGAGGAGATCGCAAATCTCTGTCTCATGGCAAAGGAGGAAGCAGCGGAAGAGGTAAGTGATTCTGAACCTTCTAATCATGATGAATTGCAAGACGCTTTTAATGAATTGTATGCTGAATATATTAAAGTCTCTAAGATTCATTTAAAGCATAAGAAACAAATTGCTTCATTAGAAAAGAATCTGGAAGAGCTTACTTGTGAAAATGAGAAATTGAAGGAAGAAAATAAGGTTCTAGGTATACCCAAGGAATGTGGATCATGTAAATCACTAAAGGAACAAAATAAAGAACTAAAGGATGAAAATAAGGTACTAGGAAAGAAAAGTCTTAAGGAATGTTCATCATGTATGTCTTTAAGGAAACAAGTTGAACAACTTGAAACAACCTTAAAAAGGTTTAACACTCCTCATAAAAATCTAAATTCTATGTTAGATAACTTGCAATCCACTAGGCATGGAATAGGTTTTAGGAATGAACCTGAAAGACATAAAATTGAACATAGAAAACCCAAGGTCCAACCTAAAGGAAACAGGGTTAACAATGTGCATAAGCATAGGCAACATAGCAACTATTATCAATGAAGGAGAATGCATAATCCAAATGTAATTTGCCATTACTGCAATAAAACAGGACACGTTGCTCCTGTTTGCTTCACTAGGCATAGGCATTGGGCTCAAGAAGAACCTCATCACTACTATGTTCCTAACCCTCAAGGACCCAAAAAGATTTGGGTACCAAAATCCCTTTGATTTGTTTTGCAGGTATACTTGAAGGCATCAAGTGTACTTTGGTACCTTGAGAGCGGATGCTCCAAGCATAGGATCAAAGAAGCATCCAAGTCTTTTACTATTTCTTGCAGAAATGCAAGAATGAATGTTGTTTTGCAGGTACTTGTTATTAAGGCAAAAAGACAGGGGGAACAAACAAGCCGAAAATGCAATACATTGATGTTATCCATTGCAACATCGATGATGAGTGGACTTCAGCTCATATCACTTCCAACCAGCAAGGGTCCAACATCGATGTTTAGTATCGAAACATCGATGTTCAGGTAAGTCTTCAAAACCCTCACTAAAGTAACAAGATAGGGGGAACATGAAGGAGGAAATGGAAATAAAAACAATACCGGTTGTAACATTCTTTATTTTGGCACATATAGAAGTGTATAGGTGTAGATAATATGTTACACTCATTCAAAGCTTCACCTATTTCTTACATAAGCACTTCTCAACCTCTTCTTTTCTTTATTTCTTTTTGCTAATGCCAAAAGGAGGAAAATAAGAAGAAGTATACACATCAAGACAAGAGGAAAAATAATTTGAAAAATATAGGGGGAATTATTGTGTTATAAATATTGGCATATACTTCTAATTGTTTGTCATTATCAAAAAGGGGGAAATTGTTAGAACTCATGGTTCTTTAAAGTTTTTGATAATTGACAAACCAATTCCAGATCATGACAAAGATGAAGCAAAAAGAAATGAAGTCAAATCAATCCTCAAGCAAAAGAAACCATTCAAGAGCAAAGGATCAAAGTGAATGAGCACAAGAATTGAAGAACTAAGAAAGAAGAGTTAGATTCATAACTTGTACAAGGTATAACACTCAACTCATCTAGGACATTGGCTCAAAATTAAGTAAACTTTTCTCATGCATCACATAACATATTTCCAAGTATAAAAATGTTTTGAGTATCATGAACATCGATGTTGTGATTTCAAACATCGATGTTCCTGCCTTTGAACAATTCTTCAAAAACAGGCAATAGGCTCAGAACATCGATGTTGGAATCCCAAACATCGATGTTCTTGGCTTCAACCTTTTCCAACAATTGGCAGAAGGCACAGAACATCGATGTTGGTTTCCTAAAGATCGATGTTCTCATGACCGTTGCATTTGAAAATACTTTTACCTAAGCAAAACATCGATGTTGGAATCCATAACATCGATGTTCTTCAATG
Organism: Turnera subulata; assembly: GCA_028386065.3. Taxonomy (NCBI): domain Eukaryota; kingdom Viridiplantae; phylum Streptophyta; class Magnoliopsida; order Malpighiales; family Passifloraceae; genus Turnera; species Turnera subulata. The sequence goes on along the minus strand of JAKUCV010002069.1, from coordinate 30,930 downwards.
GTCAGCTTCAATCGTTTTTTCACAGAAGCAAAATAACATCGATGTTGTAAATTAAACATCGATGTTCTTCAATGATCAGTTTTCATCTCATTTTCACAAAAGCAAAATAACGTCGATGTTGATTTTCAAACATCGATGTTCTTCACATGATGATCTTAAGGATTTTACACAGAATCAAAATAACATCGATGTTGGGTTGGAGAACATTGATGTTTTAGTTACCGTTAGTCCAAAAATTCAAAATTATTGGATAAAACATCGATGTTGAGCTTTAAAACATCGATGTTATGGCCGTTATTTCTGACAACTTTTCATTACCCACCATCTCTTGTTTAAAGATGTTTTCTTGAGTGGATCCTAAATGGCTATACATGTTTTCAGAGCTATAAATTATTGATTTACAGCTCTTATTACTAACAATCAACTCTTAACATTCAAGCATTCATTTTCATACATCAAAATTAATTTTTATTGAGCCAATATCCTGTTGAGGATTTGAGAGTTGCCTTTTAGAGCCTTACTTGTTTACTCATATCTGCTCTTTGAGAGAGTTCTTTGTTTGAGTGATTGAATTGTGTATTCATACACCTTAAGGGAGGTTAGTTCCCTTGTTGAGATTCATAGGAAGAGGGTATATCTTCTTATGTGAGAAGTCTTGAAGTGAGGTATCTTCAACCAAGAGTGTTGAGGTTCATGTGACTTGAACTCTCAGGTTTAGGATTCCTGTGATTAGAATTCCTAGGTTGTAAACGGTTTGTTAAGCACCCGTAAGCTTAACACTAGACAGTGAAATCTTCAAGTGAGACATGAAGGACTGGATTAGCCACAAATTAGTTGTGTGTGAACCAGTATAAAAATCCTTGTGTCCTTCAATCTTTAAAATTCCGCATTTATTTCCTGCTTATTTAATTTTAATCCGATAAACGCTATTCACCCCCCCTCTAGCGTAGGGTTATTGCTCTAACACTTGTGAACACTCAAATTTAGCCATCTATTTGTTTTATTGGTCTATTATTGTGTATTTGAACCCAAGGTTAATCTATGTTAATTTTTGGTCTCTTATTTGGCTTAGAAACCCAATAAACAAATTCATGGACTATTCCTATAATTAGGCTCGGGCTTAGCACAATTTTTCTGACTTAGTTGTCTCTGATTTTCGTTGGATTAGAGGCCCAATTAAGTTAGTATGATATTTTTGCCTTTTTAATGAATAAAAGAGGAATAATCTTAATCCTTGGAGTGGAGGTTAAGTAATTGTGTTTATATCGAAAGAATCTAGAGTTTCCCTCAAGAAAAAGGAGTTTTTCTGGTCTAGGGATCGTTACTTTTCGTGCAAGAATCGAATTGGAGTCAAAATAGGCAAAACTGGGTCAAACTAGGAAAACCGGTGAACAGTAACCGACTGGCCGGCGGTCATGGCGACATGACCGCCACCAGCCAGCGGTCAAGTTAACATGACCGCCACCTGTCGGTGGTCATCCCGACATGACCGCCCGCCGTGGCGGTCATCGTCCCCAGAGTCGGTTCAAAATTGAGTTTTTGCCTTTTTTATGACCCCTACTTTTAGCCATCAGATTTAGGGTTTTAATCTCGTCCCTAGGATCAAAACCACGACCCCTGAGACCCTGAGCACTATAAATAGAACCCTCATAACACAATTTAGGGGATTTTGGCGGGGATTGGCGATTAAGCTTTTTGCTTGGGAAAACTCTATTTTTTTCCTCTCTCAATCCGATTTCTCTCTTTTCTCTGCTGGATTTCACGTGGTGTGTTGTCTAGCGTTGTTTCAGTATTAGTTCCAGAGCCAATCAATGTGGAGCTAAGGTGTGGAAAGCTTTTGGAGGTGCCCAACACACATCAAACGCGAAGAACGACGAACAACACACCCTTGGTGGTAACTCGATTTCTTCTCTTTTAATCTCGATTTTGTCTGGGATTATTTGCTGATACTGACATGCTTTCTTGAGTGTTGTTTCTAACCCAAGAACTACGTGGGCTTTGAACCCAACCGGGGTACGTAGGATGTCTCTAGTGGATGAGACACAAGCCAAATTATTTGTTTTCTTTTTCTTTTCTTTTTATCTCGATTTTTATATATATAATTGTTGTTTGTTTGCTACTGGAATCTGGTTTACACACACCCACCATGCACTAAAACACAAGTATTCGCTTAAATTGCATATTATTTCGCTCAAGCATGGATGGGGTGCCTAATACCTTCCTATGTATGACGAACCCCCGAGTCCGGTGTCTTTGGTTAGCTAATCTGGTTGCTTTGTGGGCATAAACGAGTCATCTTGTGGTTTTTTCTGAGTTTTTCCACGACCAATAAAACTTGGGTGGCGACTCCATTGATTGCCGAAAGGTGGGCGATCACAGTTTGGCGACTCCGCTGGGGATATCGTGGGTTTAAGAAATAATGTGCAATTTTCGCTTGAGTTTTGTGTTTTGTTATGTGTCACTTGCATGCTTGCATTGATAATTGTGTGTTTAACCTCTACCTTAAGGGAGCGCGACATTCCTTGCCCATGGCATACCATCACTCATGGTGATCGTGGCATGCGTTTGTCCGTTACCCGCCGCGCGCTTAGATTGGGCACCTCGGCCTGCGACCTCACGCGGCACCATTCGTGTCATATGTGAGTAGGTTGAACCACCCATAGCAGCGGTTATTTGGCCTCCAACCAGCCTGCATACCCTTGCATGTAGTTGAACGTAACCCTAGGGGTACTTGCCATGTGTGGAAATATGTTCTGTGATTATGCTTGCCTTTCGTGGATCCAAATTAATTGCGCATTCATGTTTTCAAAATCAAAAACCCTAGTCAAAATTTTTAACTTATTTTTTAAAATTTCCTTTTTCAAAATTAATTAAGGAGCTGATTTATATTTTTCTAAAAAATAATTTTTCAAGAAAAAAAAAACTAAAACAAAAAAAAATAAAAAATCGTCAAAAAAAAATTGAAAATTCAGAAAAAAATCCTTTTGTGCCTAAATGTCATATTTTCAAATAAAAAATCGGCTCCATGCTTTTCCCGTTTTTCAAGCATTCTCCTTTGTGCGTTTGAATAAGTGTCAAATCAATGGACGATTTCTTATACGTGCGCGCTCACTATTAGGACACCATGAGGAACGATACTATCCAAATCGACGACCCAACTGTGATGAAGGAGTTGATGGAGAAACTAAAGGGTGTTAGCATGACACATTTTCTTGGGGTATTAGAAGCCGCAAAGGGTGGTGATGGTACCGTGGCCCAATCTTCTAGGAAGGCCACTAGCAAAGCCGATGGTAAGTGGCCAATCATGATTGATGAAGACATGAAAATTCCAGCACCTCACCTAGAGGAGAAGGTTGACAAAATCGAGGTGATGCTCAAGGACCTCAAGAGGAAAGAGGATGACTGCAACTTGGATCGTTTAGCTCTTTTCCCCGAAGCTCGATTACCCGATAAGTTCAAGATGCCCGATTTTGACAAATTCGATGGGACGGGTTGTCCACACACACATTTGAAGATCTATGTTCGCACTCTCTACCCCATGGGAATTGGTCTGGAATTGATGGCACAACTCTTCCAACGCTCTTTAGGAGGGATGGCACTACAGTGGTACATGTCATTGGATGACAACCGTGTTTCCAAGTGGGAGGATATTTGCACGGAATTTGTGGATCACTACAAGTACAACATCGCCGTTGATGTCACTAAGAGGGATCTCGAGACCACTAAGCAACAAGCTCAAGAAACTTTCTCCGAGTTCATTACTAGGTGGCGCAATAAGGCATCTCGAATGGTGGAGCGCCCATCCGAGGAGGATCAAGTCCAAATGGAGATCAAGAACTTGCAACCTATCTATTATGACCGCATAGTGAGCAACTATTATCCCAACTTCAAGGCTCTTATTGGCGCGGAAACCTAATTGGAGGATGCAATAACATCCGGTAAAATCAGGGTCAATAATGAGAAATCTTTCCAAAGGAAGAATTATGGTACAAGCGCCAATAAGAAATCCGCATACGTGAACAATATCGAGTCAAATGCTCCCATTCAACTAGGTAGAACCAAAATGCAATTCACTCAATTGTCTATGCCATTTAGCAAGGTCTTGAAAATATGTGTTGCACAAAACATGATAACCCCATTGGAGCCTCCTGCCACTCCTAATCTCAAGGGCAACCAAAGCAAGTATTGCAATTATCACCAATCCAAGGGGCACGGTACCGATGATTGTTTTCGCTTGAGCCATTTAGTGCCAGACTTGATTGATCAAGGGAACATCCTCCCCACGACGAAGCCGAACACCAAGACAAATCCATTGCCTTCTCACAACGCAGTTGGTGCCATCTTCGAGGAAGAATTGTTGGACAGTTCTAAGCTTATTCACCCCATGGAGGAGGTAGAGTGCATAATGCTCATTAACTTGGACGATTATGTGGACTTTGAGGATGATGCAATCGATGCTATTACTAGGTCGGGCCAAATTGCCAAGCCTATTGATCTCGAAGCCGACAATCCTATCACCCTTTGCGAAGATTATGGCCTCGAAGGTTTATTTGGAGACATGTGCTTGGAGCATGAAGTTAAGCACGAGGGAGAAATGATCACCCCTATCCTAGAACCCTTGAAGCAATGGGAATGGAGCAAGCCACCTAGGTGCGTAGGCAATTTTGATGTCAAGTTCGAGTCTGAGTCTGAGTCTGCATTTTCTTTTGATAATATTTTTGAGGATAATGATGTTTTCCATTTTTCAAAGAATAATGTGAAGCTTACATTCCCTTACATTAGTTCTTGTGATGATAGTCTTATTTGCATGGATGATGTGCTTAATGACGATGAACTAAATAAATTCCATAAATCACCAACTCTTTCTCAATCTAATGTGGGTGAATCAAGTGAAATCAACTTGGGAACTGAAATTGAACCTAAAATAACCAAAATAAGTGCAACACTACCCGATAGTATTCAAAATGAACTCCTCGCCTTGATCCGAGAATATGTGGATGTATTTGCATGGTCCTACAAAGATATGCCCGGTATCGACCCCGAGATTGCTCAACACCGTATCCTGACTTTCCTAAATGCCAAACCTGTTAAGCAAAAGGCGCGTCGTCTTCAACCTGAATGGGCACTTAAGGTAAAGGAAGAAGTGGAAAAGCAACTCCAAGCCGGCTTCTTAGAAGTAATAGAATATCCTGAATGGTTAGCCAACATCGTCCCGGTACCGAAGAAGGATGGCAAGGTTCGCATGTGTGTCGACTATCGAGATTTGAACAAAGCATGCCCTAAGGACGAGTTTCCGTTACCTCATATCGATTTGCTAGTTGATGCAACCGCGGGTCACGCACTCTTATCGTTCATGGACGGATTTTCTGGTTACAACCAAGTACTCATGGCACCCGAGGATAAGCACAAGACGGCTTTTCGTACGGAATGGGGTACTTTTTGCTACAAGGTAATGCCTTTCGGACTCATCAATGCTGGTGCCACCTACCAACGAATGGCCAATACTCTCACTCACGACATGATGCACGACATAGTGGAGGTATACGTCGATGATATGATTGTCAAATCAATAACCAACGAGCTACATGTGCCCAATCTTCAGCGATTCTTCGAGAGATGTAGGAAATTCGACATGAGGATCAATCCGCAAAAGTGTGTATTCGGTGTAAAGGCCGGTAAACTACTCGGTTTCATGGTCAGTGAAAGAGGAATCGAGGTCAACCCGAACAAGATCAAAGCAATTCAAGAGATGCCAATTCCGAGAACTGAGAAGGAGATCCATGGCTTCTTTTGTCGTGTACAACACATAAGTAGGTTCATTGCACAATTATCGAGTATGTGCACGCCCATTCATCGTCTTTTGAAGAAAGGGGCATCCACCGAGTGGAATGACGATTGCAAACATGCTTTTGATCAAATCAAGGAGTACTTATTCAATCCTCCCGTGCTACAACCGCCGAGATCGGGTTAACCACTTCTGCTATATCTTACTGTGACTGACAATGCATGGGAGCTTTGCTCGCACAATATCTCCCTGATTCCCGAGTGGAGAACGCTATCTACTACTTGAGCAAGAAGATTACTGACTATGAAACCAAGTACAACATGATCGAGAAAACTTGCGTCGCATTGACATGGGCCTACCAGAAATTGAGACATTATTTTGTGACACACGAGGTTTTGCTTATCTCCCGTATGGATCCTATCAAGTATCTCCTAGAGAAACCAGTGCCAAGTAGCAAGACGGCTCGTTGGGATGCTATCCTATCCCAATTCGACATTCGGTTTGTGTCACAAAAGTAGCGCCATATCTGATTTCTTGGCCTTTCAACCGGTAACTCATGATGAAAGGTTCGAGCCTCAATTCCCCGATGAAGGTATCATGACCATCACTATTCCTACATGGGAGATGTACTTTGATGGAGCTGCGAATGGAAGTGGATTCGGAGCCGGCATTATCCTCATTTCACCCGACAGGGTTACTTATCCTTTATCTTGCAAACTCGAGCTTGAAGCTACGAACAACAGAGTTAAATATGAAGCATGCATTATTGGGCTTGAAACCGCACTTAACCTTGGTATACGGCGCATCCGTGTGTATGGAGACTCTGCTCTGGTCATTTGACAAGTCATGGGTGAATGGAAGATCAAGGAGGACAAGCTTATGCCTTATCAAGAATATTTACGAGGCCTTGCTGCCATGTTTGAGGAGATAGTTTTCTATTATGTCCCTGTTACTGCAATATGCCCAAAGAGCCAATCAATGGATGTTTATTTTGAGTCATGTATACACATTGAGGTTATTCCAAAAAGAAATCGTTTATAAGATAAACACTTGCACATACTTATAACCCTAGAATATTTCATATTCTTAAATTGTCCCTAGTTGATTATTATTATGGATGGGTTATAGTAATAAGTTAAGACTAACGTGTGTTGAGAGTTTATATGTGATATGAATTCAACATAAGTTAAGACTAACGTATGTTGAGAGTTTATATGTGATATGAATTCAACATACGGGTACAAGTTAGAGAACTTGTGGACTGGACCGACCCACATAAGAATGCTACATGGAACGTTTTATGTTTGTCGATAGCGATTCTTATAATGTATTGTCCTTAGACCTGTGATCATCAAGGTTCCCAACATGTGAGTCATATGCTTTGATATTATTCCTAGGTCATCCGTAACTGGATGGACGTAAGGGTAATCATTGGGTTTATGATTAGTATGTAGTGGGTTTTGTATGATCCAGAGGGGATTCGTCCAACCCATATAACGGGCATATTATCGGAGGGTTTCTTGATAGAGTTAAACCGTAAATGCATGGCCATGCTCGGATGATGATATGTGATATCATTGGTATTTGTTTTACCGGTTAACTAGAGGATCAAGAAACCGAGATTAGACATATGCGAGATTGACTTATTCCATGTCTCGTGTTTAATCTTGATAATGGGACGAAGGGACGATGACATGTTCCGAGCCACAGGGAATCAGTATTAATCTTGTCGTTCGGGTGGCAACGATGTGTTGCTAGACGCTGCTCTTTGCTTATAATTGTAAAATGAGATTTTACGATTATTGCCGAACGTACAGGTGCCTACAGGGTCACACACAAAGAACTGTTGATTCGAGCAGGTGGTTGAACTGTGGTTGGACCATGGTTGGACCGTGGTTGGACCGGGGTCGTTTTTGGTTCATTAATTATATGAATTATTGAACCAATATTGGTGTTGTGATGTTTGATGTGTGATAATGCTTTAGTGGTAGACAAAGATAATGAATGTCATTATCATGTCACTAATTGGGCCATTGTGTTGGCCATTAGCCTAATGCATTATGTGAGGCTGAATAAGTGGAGAGTAATCTGATTACTCATTATCCTCCTCTCTCTCTTCAATCAGTTTTTCAGAGCAAAAACCATACACACATCTCTTTCTTCTTCTTTGTGAAAGAAAGAAGAAAACTACATACACCACACACAGCTCCCGAATTTCCGCAGCTAGCACCGCGTTTCGGGAGAGCTCGAGTTGGAGATCGTGTGACGGTTTCTGGGTAGCTACAACGGTTCGTGTGGATATCGTAGTGGGTCGAGGCCTTTGTCTGGCTCTAGCTGATTCGTTACAACAGTTGGGTGAAAATTCTAACCGTACCAGGTACGAAAATTTTGTTATTCGGTTTAGCTACTTCACATGGATCCTCCATGTGTATCTGGTGTTTTTGTTGCGCATCTTTGTGTTTTTCTTGCTTTTGATTGTCAATTACGTGAACCGAATACTTACAGTGGTAGCGGAGCTTCTTGTGAAGTCCTAAACTGAATTTCATGTGCATATGTTTGATATGTTTTGTCAATATATGTGATATGTTGAACTTGATGTAGCATATGTGATATGTTGTATTTCAATTATGTATATGAGATATATGTGTTGATGTTGGTGTTTGTCAAAAGAGTTTTGACAAAGATAACTTGATTGGTATGTGATATCAATCAAGGTGTTCTTGGAAGTAAGTCGAAAGAGTTCGACTAGGAAAAACCGAGGGTCGGTTTGTGTATAGAACGATTGTCGTTCTAGTACAGCAGGGGGCTCAACATCGATGTTGGTAAGACTAACATCGATGTTCATGTGGTGGTTGGCCTTGGCCGAGTCTATTAAACATCGATGTTATGTAGATAACATCGATGTTCTAAATAGGCTGGTTTTGGCAGAATCAAAATAACATCGATGTTGTGTGGACAACATCGATGTTCACATGAAGAAGCCTTGGCCGAACACTCACAACATCGATGTTTAAGTGTTGAACATCGATGTTATTTGAGCTCGACAAAATTGGTTTGAGTTCCAGAACACAAATAACATCGATGTTCTTGAGTTCCAAGACCCAAACATCGATGTTTAAATGTTAAACATCGATGTTAAAATGCTACTGCCAAAACTTAAATTTTCAGAATCTATTCAACATCGATGTTGAACTGTTCAACATCGATGTTATTGAGCTACTGCCCAAAAATTGGAATTCAAGTTTCTCACAACATCGATGTTTAAATGTTCAACATCGATGTTATGGAGCTACTGCCAAATTTTTGGTGTTCAACTTTCTCACAACATCGATGTTTAAATGTTAAACATCAATGTTATTGAGCCACTGCCAAAGAGTTGGGACACTCCAATTGTCACAACATCGATGTTCTAAAATTGAACATCGATGTTCTCATGTATGTTTGGTCTCCAAATGTACAAATATCAATGTATATTTTATCAAGAACAAGCATGTGATGTGTAGGAATTATATGTTGATGAAAATATTAAGTTCTTAGTTGCCTTCCATGGTAAGCACTCATCATTGCTTCGATCAACAAATGGTAGGTTTTGCCAAAGCAAGGTGCCTTTGTTTATCTTAGCATGGTGCGACGCGATAATTGTAATATCGGAACTGCTTATTGTGGTGTTGAACTTAACTAGGTCATCTTAATAGGATTAAGGACTTAGAGACAAGGAGTTGAGCAAAATTTATAAGATAGACTAGAACAAAGTGTTGTTCACTCAACTATCCAAGAGTTACATGAGATGTAATTAAGAAGGGTTGTCTACCAAAATAACTACTGATATATGCGATCAGCCAAAGCTGACATATGTTGTAGTGAAATATGGATCTTGGCCTACATATATAATTGTCTTGATTTATGTAGCAGGAGCACATTTAATAGAATTCCTTGTTAAATGTTTTGTATGCATGATTCTTATTTGTGTGAGTTGATCATGTTAGTGTAATATGCCCAAAAGCCAATCATGGATGATTATTTGTTGTCATGTATACACAATAAGGTTATTCCAATAAGTATCGTTTATGAGATAAACGCTTGCACATATTTATAACCCTAGAATATTTCATATTCTTAAATGTCCCTAGTCGATTATTATTACGGATGGATTGTAATAATAAATTAAGACTAGCGTATGTTGAGAAATGCATATGTGATATGAATTCTACATACGGGTACAAGTTGGAGAACTTGTGGACTGGACCGACCCACATAAGAACCCTACATGGAACGTTATATGTATGTCATTAGTGGTTCTTATAGATGTAATTGTCCTCCGACCTGAGATCGTCAAGGTATCCAACATATGAATCATGTACTTTGATATTATTCCTAGTCATCCGTAACTGGGTGGACATAAGGGTAATCATTGGGTATATGCCGAGTATGTAGTGGGTTTTGATTGATCAAGAGGGGATTCGTCCGACCCATATAACGGGTATATTATCGTATGGTTTCTTGATAGAGCTGAACTGTTAAATGCATGGCCATGCTCGGATTAGGTGATATGGTGATATCACGTGTATCCGTTTTATACAGTTAACTCGGGGATCAAGAAACATAGATTAAACATTTACGAGATTGACATATTCCATGTCTCGTGTTTGATCTAGATAATGGGACGAAGGGACGATGACATATTCCGAGGCATAGAGAATCAGTACTGATCTTGTCGTTCGGGTAGCAATGATGTGTTGCTAGACGCCGCTCTTTGTTTATAATTGTAAAATGGGATTTTGCAATTATTGCCGGACGTTACAAGTGCCTACAGGGTCACACACATAGAAACGTTGATTCGAGCAGAAGGTTGAACTGTGGTTGGACAATGGTTAGACCGGGTGTGGTTGGACCGTGGTTGGACAACGGTTGAACCAGGGTCGTTTTGGGGTCAATAATTATTAGAATTATTGACCAGACATTAGTGGTGTGATGTGTTGTTTATGTTTGGTGCAGACATTATCATGTTGTGACATGATTAAGGTGGGAGAGGGGCCAACATGTTGGCCACCATTATCTCTTTTGGCCTTATGCTTTGTGTGAGTGGAAAGGAGGCTTAATGATCTGATCTCTTCCTCTCCCTCTCACGTTCTGCTCCTGCACATTCAGAGAAAAACACTCTCCCCTTGGTTTTCTTCTTCTTTGTGAAAGAATGATGAACACCAAAAACACCACAACCATACATGCTTCCGGTTTCTGCTGCTAGCACCCAGTCCGGGAGTGCTCGGAGTTGGTTTCGTGTGACGATACCAAGTCGATCACGGTTCGTGTGGATACCGTAGAGGAGCTAGGCCGTTGTCTTGCTCTTGCTGATTCTGTCCAGCATTTAGGTGAAAGATCCTAATACTACAGGTACGAAAATTTTGTTATGCGGTTTATGCATGCTTCACTTGGTTCTTGGTTAAGTTTCCTTGCTTCCGCTGTGCATTTGATGTTGTATATGAGTGTCATATAGAATACGGAAACTTACAGTGGTAACAGAGCCTTCTTGTGAAGCTCTAAACCATATAAGTGATGCATATGTGATATGATCATCCTAGCATGTGTAGGAATCATTTTGTGCATGTGATATGCTAAGTGATTTTGAACATGTTGTTGTATTGTATTATCAAATGATATGCTGAGTTTGTTTTGGTGTATATGATTTGCCATGCAAATATGTGCATATGTTTGGTATGTTTTGAGTAAATATGCATGATATGTTTTATGTGATAAAGCATGATCATGTCATATTGTCTTCAATTGTGTATATGTGATACATAAGTTGTTGAGGTTGATTTGTCAAAAGTGTTTTGACAACAAGCACTTGATTGGTATGAGATATCAATCAAGATGTTTCATATCACATATGAATCATTTACACGGTTTAGAGCTTCACAAGAAGGCTCCGCTACCACTGTAAGTTTCCTAGAAGCTATTACGACACTCATAATGAGCTAGACATGCAGCGGAAGCTAGGAAACTAAACCAAGAACCACATGTGAAGCATATAAACCGTATAACAAAATTTCGTACCTTGTTCGGTTGAGGTCTTTCGCCCAACTGCTGGAACGAATCATCTAGACCAAGACGAAGGCTGGAACGAATCAGTTAGAGCAAGAAGAAGACCCGCTCCTCTACGGTATCCACACGAACCGTGACGGTTTGGAATTGTCCCACGAAACAAACCTCGAGCTCCCCGGGCTGATGTGCTAGCAACAAAACCGGGGCTGTGTGTGGTGTGTATGTTTTGGGTGTACTTCTTTTCTTTCATAAAGAACAAGAAGAGACCAAGGGGAGTGAGCTGATGTGAAGATGGAGTTTTCTCAGGAAAATGGCAGAGCATAACGTGAGAAGGAGAGGGAGAGATCAGACCATCAAGCTCCACCCAACCACTCAATCACTCACCCCATCCAAAAGCTCATTAGTGGAGGTAATGGCCAACACCTTGGCCCCATTACCCATTACCCACCATTATCATGTCAAGACACAATAATACTCCACTAATCATTGTCATCATGCATAGCACCTAAAGAGGCACAATCATGCAGACAATAAGTGAGCCAACCAGCCCAAAACGACCTGGTTCAACCATGGTCTAACCACGGTCCAACCACACATGGTCCAACCATGGTCCAAGCACGGTTCGACCACCCGCTCGAATCAACGGTTCTATGTGTGTGACCCTGTAGGCACTTGTAACATTCGGCAATAATTGTAAAATCTCATTTTACAATTATAAGCAAAGAGCGGCGTCTAGCAACACATCATTGCTACCCGAACGACAAGATCATTACTGATTCTCTATGCCTCGGAACATGTCATCGTCCTTTCGTCTCATTATCAAGATTAGACCGAGACATGGAAACGTCAATCTCGTATATGTCTAATCTATGTTTCTTGATCCTCGAGTTAACTGTATAAAACGGATACCCGTGATATCACCATATCACATAATCTGAGCGTGGCCACGCATTTAACAGTTCAACTCTATCACGAAACCTACTCGATAATATACCCGTTATATGGGTCGGATGAATCCCCTCTGGATCATACAGAACCCGCTACATATTACATCATATACCCGATGATTACCCTTATGTCCACCCAGTTACGGATGACTAGGAATAATATCAAAGTACATGACTCATATGTTGGGCACCTTGACGATCTCAGGTCAAAGGACAATACATCTATAAGAACCACTAATGACATACATATAACGTTCCATGTAGGGTTCTTATGTGGGTCGGTCCAGTCCACAAGTTCTCCAACTTGTACCCGTATGTAGAATTCATATCACATATGCAATTCTCAACTTACGCTAGTCTTAACTTATTATTACAACCCATCCGTAATAATAACCGACTAGGGACATTTAAGAATATACATATCAAATATATATATACTAGGGTTATAAGTATGTGCAAGCGTTTATCTCATAAACGATACTTATTGGAATAACCTTAATGCATATACACGACTACAAATAATCATAAATGATTGGCTTTTGGGCATATTACTAACACTGGGAAGCGTCCCAATTTGTCTTTTATGAGAATTTGGGGTTGTGAGGCTTACGTAAGACGTGAAGCTTTGGATAAACTCGGCCCTAGATCTGATAAGTGCCTCTTTGTAGGATACCCTAAGGAAACGAAAGGGTATTATTTCCATAATCCTTTAGAGCACAAAGTGTTTGTGGCTCGGACTGCTATTTTTCTAGAAAGGGAATTTATTTCTAGAGGAATCAGTGGGAGGAAAATAGAGGCTGAGAAGGAACAAGGGCAGGAACCACAAGATGTTGTGGATGAGATTCCTGTGCCTGTAACACATGGACCGCGTAGGTCAGATAGGACTCGGTATGAGCTTGAGAGATATGGATTTCTCATGACTCATGCAGGAGACCTGATGCTCATAGATAATGTGGAACCCCGTATCCCAACATAATAAAATAAAATAATTAAATGAAAAAAGTTACCAAAATACTCTTGAAACCCGGGATACAAATACCGATGCCTCAGCATACAAACATTTTCCATAATAATTTATTAACATCGAGATGTCATAAAAAGTAAATGAGATTAACCGGCTTATCAAGTCGTAAGCCACCACGGCGTTACGCCGAAATAATATCACAAAATTAAACTCCGACAAAACGCCGATATAGAGGTAAATCATTTATGACATCTTGAATTAATTCTCATGCAGCGGAAGATGAAAATAATAATAAATAAAATCAAGATAGAAAAATATCATGCATATGGCCCTATGGATCCCACCGTGTGATGATGCACAACTACCTGCTGAAGTATCCGCGTCTGAATCCGAGTCGAAGGTATAAGTGAAACAGCACGCTAATTAAAGTCTGAAAAAACAACGGTGGCGATTATATGAGTCGCCTACTCAGTGAACATTAAAAGTCTAAGTATACATGAAAGTGCAGTCATGCTCGTAGGGTGAGTAGTTCACGAGCACAAGTACAGCATACAAGCAAATCAGAATCGCACCCCAACACATAAACATCTTATTGTATTAATGCTCTTATTATTTAGATTCAATGCGTTATTTTATTATTGTAATTATTATTATCATTATGGGCCCTCTACTGTGAGTCAAGTCTCGGTAGAGCATCTGATCAGATCAGGGTGTGAAATCCAAATGTCGAACCTCAGAAGGGGTAGATTCTGAGGCCAAAAACCACTGATAAATCTCGAGTGGCCGCTAGCTACCTGAGGGTGCACTCAGACACACCTAACTGGTGCAAGTCTTCAGGGGTGCACCTACATCCCCTGGGATACATGCTAAACAGCATAAAGTGACCCGAGGGTACCCAACCCTCCCTCGGGGCTACCAACCGATGCCACAGTAGAATTTAGTATTTTATTCTTAATTACACTTTTACATTTCTGTTGAAGTACATTATGTCTTTCAGGGAAGTGTGAATTGTATGTGTCCTTGTCTCATCCGGGCCTTCTGCCCATAACCACATACTATTACCAAAACATAATACATGTTATATTTCATAACGATTTTTCATATAGAAATTAGGCATGTGAGAGCAATCAAGTATACAATTCTAATCATCGCATGTAGCAAACAAGGCAAGTAAACAAACAAACCACACCAACATGCATTCACAAAACATATATAAAAAAGACTTGTAATGTCACCTCAAAATGCAAATTATGACTTCTTTCCGATCCGAGTCTACAGCTCCCGAGGTATCTCTCGTGCCTGAATACCGGTACAGAATATAATCACTAAACCCATTTTAGAAGTAAAAATGTGTATGTATACTAATGGTATGCTCTAATCGAGTAACTCCCGACCCTAACTATCCGATTATAAGGTTTTCGGGTCTAAGTCCAAAAGGATATATTCTCTTCCATAACTCCAACGGTTAGGGATCTAAGGTTCATCGGTCTAAGCCCATTAACAATTCTCGGGCCTAAAGCCCACTAAATCCTTAATCACAAATTCCGGGCCGTGGGCCCACTTCCCTAAGTCCTTTTTTACCGATTATGAAATTGGGCTTCGAGCCCGTTCTTAATGTCCGTGAATTTAATTATCCGTGATTAGGTCTTAAGTCCATATCTTAAATCCATGAAACATCTTAAACTTTAAAATAAGGTTATTTGGGCCTGGGCTCGGTTTTTCTTAAAATCGTCCTAAAGCCATCCCGAGCCCAAGATTAATCGGCCTAAATTCTCTACGTGTCGGTACGACTTCCCGGCCACACATCCTTTCTCTCCGCTCTCGGTAATCCACAATTCATTAAATGAATAAATATAAATGTATTTTGGTAATTAAATTCCAAAATTTAAATACATGGCATAACCGAGACAAACATAGGTAATTACCGTCTAACACTCGTAATAACGAGAAGTATAGTTCGCTGGGCAGAACCCGAGCCTTCGCCGAAAAATTCCTGAGCCCTCGCCGGAACAGTACGTCTTCGCCGGATTCCGGTCACCCTTGCCGGAACAGTAACCCAAGATGCCGGAAACCTCAACAAACTGCCAATGCCGGAAAGGAAAACACAACCCACATTCAATCCCCCAACCCAAGACAACAATCATCCATCAGCTAGTTCAATCGCAGAACATCTAAACAAATTGAAGAAGGGAAGGAATTGCTCACCGGAGAGTATTGTTCACGCCGATTCTGCCCACTGCCGGAATCAGGCCTGTGAAAGCCAGCAACCCGAACACAGACACACGGCCACACCACGAGCACAGACGGCACACACCCACAACTGACGCCCCACGCGACCACCAGCCACCACCCACGAGCACCCAAACACACGCAATTAATCACCACATCTACCATCAGCAACCACGGACCCGCCTCGGTCCGGTCACCACAAACCAACAACCAGAACCCACACGAACCCGATTAGAGACAACTCCCCACCTCGTCACCGGAATAGAACAAGCAAAGGAAAAATGGAAAAAGGTAAGGCGGCAGCCTACCTGCGTGTTCTACAGCAGCAATCCGAGCGCCCTCCTCGAGGTTTCTGCCTAGGCGTACCGGACCTGCAACCTCCCTCCTCCCGCAGTGCAGCAGCGACGAAGGCGGCTTGAGGCTTGGATGTGAAGTGGAGAGGAAAGGAAAGTATGGAGGCTCCAGTTTGTGTGTATGTGAGAAAAAATAGAGAACAAAAGAAAGAAGAAGAGGGCTGGAATTTGATGGCCGTTGATGGCGGTAGTGGGGGACATGACCGTTGCAAAAAGATGGAGGGGAAGATCATGGAGACAAAGCCGTTGGGGGTTGACGGCTGGGTGGAGAAGAAAACGGTAGGAAGAAAAAGAAAAAGTGGAGGAGAAAAGAAAAAGAAAAAGAAGAAGAAGGAAAGAAGGCTCCTGGGTGTGACCTAGCCCGACCGAACGACGTGTCGTTTGGCTAGGCTCGGTCAACCCGCCCAGGTTGGCTTTTTTTTTTTTTAAACAACCAAAACGACGTAGTTTAAACTGAAACTACGTTAAACATTGTGTTTCATCCCGAAACGCGTTTTAGGTCCGACAACACTCAAAAGCAACGTATTACCACTCATAATTAATGAGTCCAAAGGAAATTAATTTAATTTTATTCCCAAAACTGAAATCCGAATTTTATATTAATCGAAAACAAAAACTGGGGCGTTACAGTTCTACCCCACTTAAGAAAATTTCGTCCTCGAAATTCAATCATGAAGTCCGTAGGTCCTACCACGATAAACTTCTGGTATTCTCTACCAGGTGTCCGAACTCATCGCGAGATGTCGCTTATACCCTTAAGCGGTGTTTCTTCTGCCTATAAAAACTGAACCTCATAATTGAGAACTCGCACACAACTATGGACTCACCACTAAGATCCCGTACTACCTCTGACTCAGAGGATAACTGTTACATCGGTGGTAGGGCTTTCCCGACAAGCTCCGATGAGGAACCTCCTAAGAAGCGATTCAAGACCAGCATCATCGGCCTGAAGGAGCATATGGTGGTTCCTCTAAAACGGCAAAAGAAACGTGCCGGCAAGAAAACTGAAGATAGCAAGGGTAAGGCGATAGCTGAGAGCAGCACTCCGCAACAGAAGCTGACGCAGCTGAACGTCTCGCTGAGGAAGATCAGCTCGGCGGTGGCGCAAATCGAGCTGGCATGCGCGGAGCTGTTCCCACACCTGAGGAATGTCCAGAATCTTGTAAAAGATCTTGAGAAGCAAGTAGCTCCGTAGAGCACTTCTTCTCCTGTTGTAAAACTATATTACGAATAAATAAAATAAGTTTCCTTCTAAATCAAAAATTCTTATATTATGAATTCTCTTGTTAAGATGTGAAAAATCATATTTAACTGAAAAATAAAATATTTAAAACATAACAAACTGTCATGAATGAAAATAAAATTGAACATAATGGTGTTAAAAACATGACCGATAAAACGAATTATAACCAACATAAGGAAATTAAAAATAAAACAAGACTCGTTTAACAAAATCAAAACAAAAAGAAATTATAACCCAAACATGTTTCCATGAACGGTGCTCGTATCAGACGTGAGCATCCTCGCACCCAAGAAACGTGACACGCACAGCTAACGGTGACGTTTGTTAACCTCGTGGAAAAGATACCCGTTAACTGGCAAGGCGATGATCACGGAAACATCCTGTTTCCTCGAAAGAAACGTTACCCACTTGTCCTTAAAGTCCGCTTGAGCCAAAAATGTCTGTCAAGTCTCGTATCTTTCCACGCTGTCCGAACAGCTGTAAGCTTGTCGCACATGCGCTCTACTCGAGGTGTGGTCCCAACGGTCGAGCCACAACGGTCACGAGTGCATGTGACAAGGATGTAAGAACAAGTCATAAGGAGCCTAAAAAGAAGTAGCCCGGGAAATAAAAAATCGTAAGATAGGAAAGGACTGATAAACTCTGGCATTTGATGCCCGAAAAACAGACACACAACGTGTCGAAACAATAAATGAATCAAAGGTAAATTTCCAAAAGCAAAAACTTGAAATTCGAAAGCAATAAACACGCTCCTCCTAAGATTATAAAAGACGGTAGGGTGAGGAGTAAGTCATCAAAAGCTTTTTAAGGCAACCACACGCCCAGACAAAGAAACCTCAAAACTCAATGAAAACGAAACACCTACTCGCCCAAACACAATGCCTGCCCCATCATCAGTTTTCTTTGTCGAAGGTGCCAACCTTGGCAGAAGGAACCGACTGGCCTACAGCATGGTCAATGAACGTCCTGAGGAGCTTCCGAACGAGCTCGGCAGAATGCCACGGCTGGTCTTTGTTGACGAGCTCTACTCGTCGCGGTTCTTCATCACGCCAATAGAAGAGACCTTCTTCCTGGAGGACCACGGCACTCTGAGGACATCATACTATGGATCGGCAAACTCCGTGTTGTTCTTCATCTCAGAAAGGCTACAGGAGTTCAACCTGGAGTCCACCTGCCAAACCTGGAGCAAGGCGCCTACTACCAGCTCTCAATGACTGCCCAAAGCATGCCCAGAATGACGCGCTTACCTCCAACTTGGCCAAAGGCACGACTACTGGTGTGGAACTGCAGAGGCGTTGCAAGGCGTGCCCAGGAGTTCACGCGTACGCTGAGGGACTTGAAGAACCAGTACAAACCGAATATGGTTCTTCTGACGAAAACACAGTGGCAACCACGAGACGATCACGGTCTCATCCCTCTCCGATTCCCTCAGGCTAATCGGTTCGAGATTCCTGGCCAGCACGACAGAGGCGGCATGTGGTTCTCTTGGAGCGACAGAGTCACGGTCAACATCAACAACGACCCCACCAGCTTCCGTGTCAACGTCGTTCTGAACCGTTAAATGTATTTTCTATTTTAATAAAATATCAATATCGTTGTAATATTTTCCTTTTTATTAAATATAAAATATCAAAATCAATGTAATGTTTCCCCCTTTGTAATATCAGTATTTGCAATATTAATAATATTTGTATTTTCGTTTATTCATGGCATAAATTCCACTTATATGAATGCTCCTCGGAACAACCATTGTCAACTTCCATTCTTATTAAAATTCATCCTCAAAATTTTACATAATAATACTAACAATGAAAGAAAAGAACAAAACAAAGCAAAATGAAACTTCTCGAGAAATTTCATTCTTTTGGGGCGTCGGTGGCTTCCTCTCGAGTGATAGAGTACACCCTAGGTGTCGCAACTGATCGAGTGATACCTCTGCGGTTTGGGGCTCCCGAACTCTCTCGACTTTCCCCCTGGTGTCCACCATTCTTGTTCGGGCCAGAAGGAACCGTGCCATTAGCCACGGAGTTCTGTACGGTATACTGGGACCCCCTACCTCCAATATCACGAATCCTCGTGTAACACTCTGGCTGGTGGTGTCCCTGCTTTCCGCAATACCAACACGTAATAGAAGGTCTAGCCCAAGGGCCCCGCCTCTTAGATCTAGACTGATAAGACCTTCCTCCAGAAGATTTGCCTGGTCCACCTTGATAATTCGGTCCTCGAAACTTCTTCGAACCTTGGTAGGAAGAACCCTGTCGACTCATGTAACTTGCATCACCTGAACCAGAATGTTGCTTCTTCTGTCCCCGCATTGTTGACTGTCTCTCCCTCTCGGCTGGCCAGACCTTCTGCCCGATCAACTGAATCCTCTCAGTATCAAAAGCAGCCTCACAAACTGCCTCCCAAGTCCGGTGTCTCCCACCAGCCACTACTATCGCCAACTAGCGACGCAGAGCATCTACAAACCGCCTACACTGTGTCACCTCATCAGGCACAAACTCCCTGGCGTAAGAAAGAAGAATACTGAACCGGATCCTGAATGCAGAAACCGACTCATCGGGTCCCTGTCTCACCTCAAGAAACTACTTCTTCTGGTCTTCCAAGAAACCAATGGTAAGAAACTCCTTGTAGAATTTATCCTTGAAGTCTGCCCATGGCATCACCACTGGTCTAGGTAGGTCCATAACAAGTCCCTGCCACCAGCTCAATGCGTAACCCGTGAACTTGTGTGCCGCGAATCGAGCCCAGTGCTCGGGTGTATACGTGAACTTTTCCAAGACGTTCTCCACCTGGCGGAACCAATCATCAGCCATCCTTGCGGTGATTCTCTCTCCCGAGAACATCTCAACAGCTGTCTTATCCATGTGCTTATACTCACTCTCCATACCGCCTACCGCAGATGCGACAACAGGTGCGACCAGAACGGCTTGGGCGCCCTGCTGTTGCTGATGAAATTGTTGGAACTGCTGCCACTGCAGGAAAGCCTGAAACTGTTTTTGTAACACCGCATCCATACCAGGAGGTACTAACGGCACTGCATTCTGTGCTCCTGCTGCACCAACATTTCCCTGACCCTCAGGGACTGGCATTACTGACACAGAGTCGGAAACATGGGTAGGGAGTTCGTCCTGCCCATCAGCATTGTGCCGGTCTTGTAGTGGATCCATAATAATGCCTATATGAATGCAAAATATGTCAAAACACTTTTGAGTTTCAGAAATAGGAAACCGATTTTAACACGTAAATCACTTGTAATTCAAAGTCACATTTTTTTTTAAAACCAAGGATCTGAAGCCCGCTCCGCTACCAACTGTGGAACCCCGTATCCCAATATAATAAAATAAAATAATTAAATGAAAAAGAGTTACCAAAATACTCTTGAAACCCGGGATACGAATACCGATGCCTCAACATACAAACATTTTCCATAATAATTTATTAACATCGAGATGTCATAAAAAGTAAATGAGATTAACCGGCTTATCAAGTCGTAAGCCACCATGGCGTTACGCCGAAATAATATCACAAAATTAAACTCCGACAAAACGCCGATATAGAGGTAAATCATTTATGACATCTCGAATTAATTCTCATGCAGCGGAAGATGAAAGTAATAATAATTAAAATCAAGATAGAAAAATATCATGCATATGGCCCTAGGGATCCCACCGTATGATGATGCACAACTACCTGCTGAAGTATCCACGTTTGAACTCCGAGTCGAAGGTATAAGTGAAACAGCACGCTAACTAAAGTCTGAAAAAACAACGGTGGCGATTATGTGAGTCGCCTACTCAGTGAACATTAAAAGTCTAAGTATACATGAAAGTGAAGTCATGCTCGTAGGGTGAGTAGTTCACGAGCACAAGTACAGCATACAAGCAAATCAGAATCGCACACCAACACATAAACATCTTATTGTATTAATGCTCTTATTATTTAGATTCAATGCGTTATTTTATTATTGTAATTATTATTATCATTATGGGCCCTCTACTGTGAGTCAAGTCTCGGTAGCGCATCTGATCAGATCAGGGTGTGAAACCCAAATGTCGAACCTCAGAAGGGGTAGATTCTGAGGCCAAAAACCACTGATAAATCTCGAGTGGCCGCTAGCTACCTGAGGGTGCACTCAGACACACCTAACCGGTGCAAGTCTTCCAGGGGTGCACCTACATTCCCTGGGATACATGCTAAACAGCATAAAGTGACCCGAGGGTACCCAACCCTCCCTCGGGGCTACCAACCGACGCCACAGTAGAATTTAGTATTTTATTCTTAATTACACTTTTACATTTCTGTTGAAGTACATTATGTCTTTCAGGGAAGTGTGAATTGTATGTGTCCCTGTCTCATCCGGGCCTTCGGCCCATAACCACATACTATTACAAAAACATAATACATGTTATATTTCATAACGGTTTTTCATATAGAAATTAGGCATGTGAGAGCAATCAAGTATACAATTCTAATCATCGCATGTAGCAAACAAGGCAAGTAAACAAACAAACCACACCAACATGCATTCACAAAACATATATAAAAAAGACTTCTAATGTCACCTCAAAATGCAAATTATGACCTTCCCGATCCGAGTCTACAGCTCCCGAGGTATCTCCCGTGCCTGAATACCGGTACAGAATATAATCACTAAACCCATTTTAGAAGTAAAAACGTGTATGTATACTAATGGTATGCTCTAATCGAGTAACTCCCGACCCTAACTATCCGATTATAAGGTTTCCGGGTCTAAGTCCAAAAGGATATATTCTCTTTCATAACTCCAACGGTTAGGGATCTAAGGTTCATCAGTCTAAGCCCAATAACAATTCTCGGGCCTAAAGCCCACTAAATCCTTAATCACAAATTCCGGGCCATGGGCCCACTTCCCTACGTCCTTATTTACCGATTATGAAATTGGGCTTCGAGCCCGTTCTTAATGTCTGTGAATTTAATTATCCGTGATTAGGTCTTAAGTCCATATCTTAAATCCATGAAACATCTTAAACTTTAAAGTAAGGTTATTTGGGCCTGGGCTCGGTTTTTCTTAACATCGTCCTAAAGCCATCCCGAGCCCATGATTAATCGGCCTAAATTCTCTACGTGTCGGTACGACTTCCCGGCCACACATCCTTTCTCTCCACTCTCGGTAATCCACAATTCATTAAATGAATAAATATAAATGTACTTTGGTAATTAAATTCCAAAATTTAAATACATGGCATAACCGAGACAAACATAGGTAATTACCGTCTAACACTCGTAAAAACGAGAAGTATAGTCCACTGGGCTGTCGCGCCCCCACTAGTGCAACCGGCCAGGTGCCTAGAGCAACTAGGTGCGCCAATTGGGCACCCTCAGGCCTTGCAAGTGACCCGACAGAAGCTTATGGTCACAGCTTTAAAATTTACTTAAGTAATACAATGGTTAATACCAACCACAGTGCCATTACAAACACACGAGTTATATTCACAACAATATCATACGAAAATACCCGTTATGGTTTCTAAGCAACACATAAACACAACCATCACTTGTTACAAAACCGTACAGCAAGGGCACTAGATCATAAGCCTACATCAGTTTGGCCTAAATATATACAATGATAGAACCTAGCCAAGGTTTGCTGGATACCCATCTCTATGGAACCCTCTTCTCCGGATTCTCCCTCACTGGCTTAACTCCCTCACCCTGACCTGAAAATAAGGTTAAGGAAAGGGGGTGAGTTCACAACTCAGTAAGATAAGAAAACATGCATGAAATGCTAGCAATGCATGCTATGCTGGACATGTGCATCATCAAGTAAATTCCATAGGCTCCCTTTGATACCAATGCTCCATCCGTAGAGGAACAATGCCCTATGGCGACTATGCAATTGAGCAGTAGTGTTTATACCGATTTTTAGCCAACAACCCCCAATACGAGGCATTCCTGGTCATGGGAAGTGCACATGACTCACTGCCCAACTACACAGCCCCTAGTAGCCATTGTCCATACCTGCTTTTGAACCATGCGGGTAATGCCCTCCGCAAGGCTCCACAACCTGTTAATTGGCGCACAAGGGTGAAACCAGTGCCCAATCTTTTAATGGTACGTACAAGCCCCGCTTGCACTACCCACACAATCAATTGGCCAATGATTCCATGATGCATATGTGTGCAGATGCAATGCATAGCCCCAATTCGTGGGCAACAGATCAAGCCTACACAAACCAACAATTCCACAAGCACATCACAGCAACAATCAAGCACCACTGGTGCACAACAAGGTAGCTATGGGCCTTCTGCCCTAACACAGAACACATAACCAACACATCAAACACATTCCCCTAACTTACTTAGAAGTTATGCCTCTTTAGGCCTTTCTTCCCTTTGGTTCTCCTTGTTATTTCCTGCCATACAAATATATAACATCAGCCTTAAGCATAACAAGCATAGGCAGTCAATAAATACATAAAAGCACACAACTTGTGCACTGGACGCACCAATTGCCTAACTCTGAGCCAATTTGGCACCCCTGGTGCATCAGTGCGCATATTAGCGCACCAATTGTCCCCCAAACCACAGTAACCCTTACTTGTGTCAATTGGTCTCCCTCTAAACCAATTGTGCACCTGCAAGGTCGATTGGGCACCTCTGGTGCCAATCACTTGTACTGGGTGTGCTAATTATGGCCATAGTAGGCCAATTTTGCACCAACCCCCAAAGGTTTGCCTTTGGCTCACCTTTCCTGCTCTTGTTCCTCTTAACCCTCAGAGCTCTCAATCACTCTCCAATTCCTCCTGATTATCACGAAAATGGCAGCTGTGAGGGTGAGGTGCTTGCTTCATCTTTTGCTGCATGAGCAAGCAGGTGACTAAGCAGCCACTTGCATGCTCAGCAGCTCTGGTGGCAGCACCTCGTGCTCCCCTTGCCACCACCTGCTTTCATCCTTTTAACCAGCCGTCACTAATTTTCACCATTCACCAGCACCTACCCTTGGTGAATTACGTTGATACCTGGCAACCCCCAATTGGTTGCGCCCACATAGGGCTCCACTGCACCAATTGGCACAGCAGCGTGCCAATTGCGCACCCATTGCATATAATTAGCACCAGCAACCAACCCACAATCTCACAAACCAATTCTCCTACTTCCCTCTTCATCAAGTAAATTATGCAAGCCCCAGTACACGGGTTACTACATGGGCAGAACCCGAGCCTTCGCCGGAAAATTCTCGAGCCCTCGCCGGAACAGTACGTGTTCGTTGGATTCCGGTCACCCTTGCCGGAACAGTAACCCGAGATGTCGGAAACCTCAACAAACTGCCAATGCCGGAAAGGAAAACACAACCCACATTCAATCCCCCAACTCAAGACAACAATCATCCATCAACTAGTTCAATCGCAGAACATCTAAACAAATTGAAGAAGGGAAGGAATTGCTCACCGGAGAGTATTGTTCACGCTGATTTTGCCCACTGCCGGAATCAGGCCTGTGAAAGGCAGCAACCCGAACACACACACACGGCCACACCGCGAGCACAGACGGCACACACCCACAACTGACGCCCCACGCGACCACCAGCCACCACCCACGAGCACCCAAACACACGCAATCAATCACCACATCTACCATCAGCAACCACGGACCCGCCACCGTCCGGTCACCACAAACCAACAACCAGAACCCACACGAACCCGATTAGAGACAACTCCCCACCTCGTCACCGGAATAGAACAAGCAAAGGAAAAGAGGAAAAAGGTAAGGCGGCAGCCTACCTGCGTGTTCTACAGCAGCAATCCGAGCTCCCTTCTCGAGGTTTTCGCCAAGGCGTACCGGACCTGCAACCTCCCTCCTCCCGCGGTGCAGCAGCGACGTAGGCGGCTTGAGGCTTGGATGTGAAGTGGAGAGGAAAGGAAAGTATGGGGGCTCCGGTTTGTGTGTGAGAGAGAAAAAATAGAGAACAAAAGAAAGAAGATGAGGGCTGGAATTTGATGGCCGTTGATGGCGGTAGTGGGGGACATGACCGTTGCAAAAAAATGGAGGGGAAGATCGTGGAGACAAAGTCGTTGGGGGGTGAAGGCTGGGTGGAGAAGAAAACGGCAGGAAGAAAAAGAAAAGTGGAGGAGAAAAGAAAAAGAAAAAGAAGAAGAGGGAAAGAAGGCCCCTGGGTGTGACCTAGCCCGGCCGAAAGACGTGTCGTTTGGCTAGGCTCGGTCAACCCGCCCAGGTTGACTTTTTTTTTTTAAACAACCAAAACGACGTAGTTTAAACCGAAACTACGTTAAACATCGTGTTTCATCCCGAAACACGTTTTAGGTCCGACAACACTCAAAAGAAACGTATTACCACTCATAATTAATGAGTCCAAAGGAAATTAATTTAATTTTTTTTCCAAAACTGAGATCCAAATTTTATATTAATCAAAAACGAAAACCGGGGCGTTACGGATGAAGATGAGCCCACTTCCTATCAGCAGGACATTACAGGTCGGGACTCTAAGAAATGGCTAGAGGCCATGAATTCGGAAATGGAATCCATGTACGAGAACAAGGTATGGACCTTGGTCGATCCACCCGAAGGGGTAAAACCCATAGGGTGCAAAGGGGTCTTTAAGAGAAAGACCGACATGGATGGTAATGTGATTACCTATAAAGGGCGATTGGTTGTGAAAGGTTTCAAGCAAGTTCATGGTATTGACTATGACGAAACTTTCTCACCAGTTGCCATGGTTAAATCCATCCGAATTCTGTTGGCTATAGCGGCATACTATGATTATGAGATATGGAAAATGGATGTCAAAACCGCTTTCCTTAACGGAAATTTTTTAGAGGATGTGTACATGACACAGCCTGAAGGTTTTGTCGATCCAGAGAATGCCAATATGATATGCAAGTTGCAGAGATCCATTTATGGATTGAAGCAAGCTTCTAGGAGTTGGAATCTTCGTTTCATTGATGTAATCAAAAAGTTTGGTTTCATCAAGAATGAAGATGAACCATGTGTTTACAAGAAGGTTAGTGGGAGCACTGTTGTTTTCTTATTGTTGTATGTTGACGACATCTTGCTCATTGGGAATGATATTCCGACACTAAAGTCTGTAAAGGCTTGGTTAGGAAAGAATTTCTCGATGAAGGACTTAGAAGAAGTTGTCTATGTGTTAGGTATAAAGATCTATAGAGACAGATCCAAAAGGCTTCTCGGGCTAAGTCAGAGTACGTATATTGACAAGGTGCTAAAGAGGTTTAGCATGCAAGATTCCAAGAAAGGATTCTTGCCCTTGTCACATGGCATATCTCTCTCAAAGAATCAATGTCCTAGTACATCAAAGGAGAGAGTGGATGAGTAAGATTCCTTATGCTTCGGCAATAGGATCTATCATGTATGCCATGCTATGTACTAGACCGGATGTCGCTTATGCTTTGAGTGTCACAAGCAGATACCAGGCTGATCCCGGTGAGAGTCACTGGACAGCGGTAAAGAACATCCTTAAGTACTTGAGAAGAACTAAGGATGCATTCCTTGTTTACGGAAGCGTGGATGAGCTCGTTGTAAAGGGTTACACTGATGCTAGCTTCCAAACCGATAAGGATGATTTTAGATCGCAGTCAGAGTATGTGTTTTGTCTTGGAGATGGGGCTATTAGCTGGAAGAGTTCAAAGCAAGAGACAGTAGCTAACTCTACAAGCAAGGCTGAGTACATTGTTGTCTCAGATGCGGCGAAAGAGGCTGTTTGGATCAAGAAGTTCGTAACAGAACTTGGTGTTGTTTCGAGCATCGAGAGTCCGATTGAGCTCTATTGCGACAACAATGGAACAATCGCATAGGCTCAGGAACCGAGATACCACCAGAGATCTAAACATATACTCCAACGCTATCATCTTATTAGAGAGATCATAGATAGAGGTGATGTCAGACTGTGCAGAGTTCCTTCGGAGAACAATGTAGCAGATCCATTAATTAAGCCGCTCATACAGTAGAAGCATGATGGTCATGGTGCGTCCATTGGTATTAGATACAAGTATGATTGGCTTTAGTGCAAGTGGGAGATTGTTAGTGTAATATGCCCAAAGAGCCAATCAATGGATGTTTATTTTGAGTCATGTATACACATTGAGGTTATTCCAATAAGTATCGTTTATAAGATAAATGCTTGCACATACTTATAACCCTAGAATATTTATATTCTTAAATTGTCCCTAGTTGATTATTATTATGGATGGATTGTAATAATAAATTAAGACTAGCGTATGTTGAGAGTTTATATGTGATATGAATTCAACATACTGGTACAAGTTAAAGAACTTGTGGACTGGACCGACCCACATAAGAATACTGCATGGAACGTTATATGTTTGTCGATAGCGATTCTTATAATGTATTGTCCATAGACCTGTGATCATCAAGGTTCCCAACATGTGAGTCATATGCTTTGATATTATTCCTTGGTCATCCGTAACTGGATGGACGTAAGGGTAATCATTGGGTGTATGATGAGTATGTAGTGGGTTTTGTATGATCCAGAGGGGATTCGTCCAACCCATATAACAGGCATATTATCGGAGGGTTTCTTGATAGAGTTGAACCGTAAATGCATGGCCATGCTCGGATGATGATATGTGATATCATTAGTATCCTTTTTACCGGTTAACACGAGGTTCAAGAAACCGAGATTAGACATATTCGAGATTGACAAATTCCATGTCTCGTGTTTAATCTTGATAATGGGACGAAGGGACGATGACATGTTCCGAGGCATAGGGAATCAGTATTGATCTTGTCGTTCGGGTGGCAATGATGTGTTGCTAGATGCCGCTCTTTGCTTATAATTGTAAAATGAGATTTTATGATTATTACCGAATGTACAGGTGCCTACAGGGTCACACACAAAGAATCGTTGATTCGAGCAGGTGGTTGAACCGTGGTTGGACCATGGTTTGACCGGATGTGGTTTGACCGTGGTTGGACCGAGGTCGTTTTTGGTTCATTAATTATCTGAATTATTGAACCAAGATTGGTGCTGTGATGTTTGATGTGTGATAATGCTTTAGTGGTAGACAAAGATAATGAATGTCATTATCATGTCACTAATTAGGCCATTGTGTGGGCCATTAGCCTAATGC
The DNA here is from genome assembly GCA_028386065.3 of Turnera subulata. NCBI lineage: Eukaryota > Viridiplantae > Streptophyta > Magnoliopsida > Malpighiales > Passifloraceae > Turnera > Turnera subulata. The sequence goes on along the minus strand of JAKUCV010002069.1, from coordinate 2,260 downwards.
ATTATGTGAGGGTGAATAAGTGGAGAGTAATCTGATTACTCAATGTCCTCCTCTCTCTCTTCAATTAGTTTTTCAGAGCAAAAACCATACACACATCTCTTTCTTCTTCTTTGTGAAAAAAAGAAGAAAACTATATACACCACACACAGCTCCCGGATTTCCGCAGCTAGCACCGCGATTCGGGAGAGCTCGAGTTGGAGATCGTGTGATGGTTTCTGGCTAGCTACAACGGTTCGTGTGTATACCGTAGAGGGGCGAGGCCTTTGTCTTGCTCTAGGTCGTTCGTTACAATAGTTGGGTGAAAGATCCTAACCGTATCAGGTACAAAAATTTTGTTATTCGGTTTAGGTACTTCACATGGATCCTCCATGTGTATCCGGTGTTTCCGCTGCGCATCTCTGTGTTTTTCTTGCTTTTGATTGTCAATTGCATGAACCGGATACTTACAGTCCCTAGGAGGAGTATTCAATTCGCTAATGCACTTGCCATGTTAGCATCTATGATTGGTATGCCTAAAAATTCCATTATCCTACCCATTGGAATACAAAAGAATGTCGAGCCATCATTCCTCCGAGGGACTGCAATGCCAAAGCCTTGGTTCAAGAACCTAATCCACACTATCTGCATTGATCAAGAGACTATTGTGGCAATCACTGTGGCCAAAACCAGTCAACCCTCCTACACCTTGAGCAACTTGAATGCCGAGGGCCAACATTGGTATACTGACATTTACAATCTATTATACGATCGATCCTATCCTGAGGATGCAACTAGCAAAGAAAAAACAACTATAAAACGACCCGCCATTGGATATATCCTATGCACTGGTAAGTTGTACAAAAGACATGTCAGTGGGGTTCATTTACTCTGTGTCAATGCCAATGAAGCTCAAAGAATCATGGAAACGGTGCATGGAGAAGAGGAAGGTCCACACATGGGTGGGGATATGCTGTTAGTTATATGCCCAAAAGCCAATCTATGGATGATTGTAGTCATGTATATACTTTGAGGTTTTTCCAATAAATATGATTATGAGATAATTGCTTGCACATATTTACAACCCTAGATTATATTTGATATATTCTTGAATGTCCCTAGTCGGTTATTATTACGGATGGGTTGTAATAATAAATTAAGACTAGCGTATGTTGAGAATTTATATGCGATACGAATTCTACATGCGGGTACAAGTTGGAGAACTTGTGGACCGGACCGACCCATATAAGAACCCTACATGGAACGTTATATGTATGTCATTAGTGGTTCTTATAGACATGTATTGCCCCCCGACCTGAGATCGTCAAGGTATCCAACATATGGGTCATGTACTTTGATATTATTCATAGTCATCCGCAACTGGGTGGACATAAGGGTAATCATTGGGCATATGATGAGTATGTAGTGGGTTTTGATGGATTAAGAGGGGATTCATCCGACCCATATAACAGGTATATTATCGGATGGTTTTTTGATAGAGTTGAACTGTTAAATGCATGGCCATGCTCGGATTAGGTGATAAGGTGATATCACGGGAATCCGTTTTATACAGTTAACTCGGGGATCAAGAAACATAAATTAAACACATACGAGATTGACATATTCCATGTCTCGTGTTTGATCTTGATAATGGGGCGAAAGGACGATGACATGTTCCGAGGCATAGAGAATCAATACTGATCTTGTCGTTCGGGTAGCAATGATGTGTTGCTAGACGCCGCTCTTTGCTTATAATTGTAAAATGAGAATATTACAATTATTGCCGGACGTTACAAGTGCCTACTGGGTCACACACATAGAACCGATGATTCGAGCAGATGGTCGATCCGTGGTTGGACCATGGTTGGACCGGGTATGGTTGTGTTAGTAATATGCCCAAAAGCCAATCATGGATGTTCGTTTATAGTCATGTACATACACTTTAAAGTTATTCCAATAAGTATCATTTATGAGATAAACGCTTGCACATACTTATAACCCTAGTATATATATATATTTGATATGTATATTCTTAAATGTCCCTAGTCGGTTATTATTACGGATGGGTTGTAATAATAAGTTAAAACTAGCGTATGTTGAGAATTTATATGTGATATGAATTCTACATACGGGTACAAGTTGGAGAACTTGTGGACTGGACTGACCCACATAAGAACACTACATGGAACGTTATATGTATGTCATTAGTGGTTCTTATAGATGTGATTGTCCTCCGACCTGAGATCGTCAAGGTATCCAATATATGAATCATGTACTTTGATAT